>VDFB02184027.1:0-23299 GCA_007258455.2 Sequoia sempervirens
TACACAAGAATATTTTAGAAGAAGCTCTTGTAAACACAACCGTAGACACTGATATGGATATAAAAAAATTTCAAGCCATGGTGGGACATTTGTCTTCCCCCACTTGTCTTTCATTCTCCGAAAAAGATGATGCATCCATGACACATCCGCATAATTCATAGCTTTATCTTGAATTCATGATCCATAAACACCGAATAAGACATGTCTTGATAGATGGAGGAGCTGGTTTAAACATTTTTACCCTAAAGCTAATACATGCCTTAGGAAAATTAGAAAATTCCATTGATCCATGAAGGAAAATAACTATCAAGGCATATGATGATGAAGAAAGAGCTTCTAAAGGACTAATAATGTTACCTATCAGAGTGGGACCTGTTGTGGAAAATACCTTTTGTCAGGTTCTAGATCACGATCTTTCAGTTACATACTTTTGGGTCACCCATGGATTCATGATATGCAAGCAATACCATCAACGTACCATCAATGCCTCAAGTTTCCATATGGTGGACAAGAAATAACTATACAAGATGACTACAATAGCACCCAAACTTGTTCAAATCTTCGAGCAACTCAAGACATCTTTGTGCCGCACAATAGGGAGGCTCTTACTGCCTCTTCTTCCAATCTACAAGGCAAATTGCAAGAATTGACAAAGAATCTTGACACCAAGATACATTTAAAAGACAAAGGAGTAGGCAAATATTCGGTTTCCCTTTCTAGCTTACCTCCTTCTTTGAGGTCACATGGTCAACCAACCCTATCAAATCAAAAGATCGTAACAACCTCTACATCTCAAGCTTCTATGCCAATCACAAAGTTTGATGGAAAATTCATTAAAGCTAACACCACCAAGGAAGAAGCCGAAGATAGGGACATTTTAAGCTAGCTATACAAAGATGAAGATGAATCTCTCTTGCGCATCAAGTTACCTACTGAACAATATGGTAAAGGGTATACCATCATGCAAAGAATGGGCTATGAAGGAAATGGTCCTATAGGAAAACGAAAAGAAGGAATCATTGAGCCAATTCAACCTATTTTAATACATCCAAAAGATAAAATAGGACTTGGATATGGTAAGGATACAAAAGAGTCAACTTCACAACAAGCACAACTAACTCATGAAGGAGAATCAATTTCAGATGAACCCCATGAAGATGTCACTCTACAAAAATTTTATGGATCAGTTTTCCAATTGCAAAATAGTTTAGACACTGATTCCATTGAATACGAATGGGATGATGTCTCTGATGATACATATTTAATAGAGAAAAGGGTGGATGTCGTACATAAATTCGCACCCACGTTCTTACAAGGGGAGGGCTCAAGGCCTCCACTTGATTATGTTTTACAAAGTGATCATGACTCAAGTGAGGATGATTCAAATTTTAATGAGATTGATAATCGATAGGAGAATACCATTATAGACCTTGTCCATCATGAAAATGATAACCATGTCATGACTTTGACAGCTCAAGACCTTACCCAACCTAATGACCCCATACCTGTAGTCTATCCAAAACTTATTGATTGGTACAATGATGCACCTATCCATATCCCTACATTTCATGATGATGAGGATATTATAAATTTCCTTTGTTCATCTAATCAAGAAAGAAATTGTTCCATAAAAGAATCTCATACTCAAGACTTTGATAGGGAGGGTGCCAAGTCTCTTAGTTGCAAAATAAATGAAATAAAAGATGGATCTATTAGTGAAAACCGAAAAACAACAGTGGTAGATCACAACAAGAGAAAAATAAAGAGCGAATCTAATAGTGAAAACCTTTTTGAGGCACTAAAGGATGAGAAACTTGACACTCTTCCAAAAAATTATCAAGAAAGATCTTCTATTTTGATTGAGCCCACAAAATCAATCAACATAAGTACAACAGAGCAGCCAAAATTTTTGCAACTTGTAGCATCATTAATAGTGGAAGAAGTACTAAAATTCATAGAGTTCTTGAAGGAGAATCAAATCAACTTCACTTGGTCATATGCCGATATTCCAGGGTTAGATCCTAATTTGATAATGCATCATTTATCTATAAACATAGGGACAAAACCTGTGAAGTAAAAACTCAGAAAAATGCACCACATGTTGCATTATTTGTTAAAGAAGAGTTAAAGAAACCTTTAGATGTTGAATTCATTTGGTCTATTGACTATGCAGAATGGATCTCCAATATCGTACCTATTTCAAAGCCAGACGGAAGGATTAGAATTTGTATAGATTTCAGAGATTTGAACAAAGCATGTCCCAAGGATGACTTCCCTTTGCAAAACATAGATATGATTGTTGATTTAACTGCTGGTCATGCAATGTATTCATTAATGGATAGATTTTCAGGATACAACTAGATAAACATTGCACTAGAGGATCAAGATAAAACAACGTTCATGTGCCCTTGGGGTACCTATTGTTGGAATGTCATGCCATTTGGGCTTAAAAATGCAAAAGTGACTTATCAAAGAGCAATGACCACCATTTTCCATGACATGATGCACACCTTCATGGAAGACTATGTGGATGACTTATTGGCTAAATCCAACACATGAGAAGGACATCTTGAGATCTTGTCAAAAATCTTTATCAAAATGGAGAAGTTCAATGTTTGAATCAATCCAAAGAAATGTGTCTTCGGTGTTAAATCTAGAAAACTCCTGGGATACATTGTTTCATAAAAGGGCATAGAGTTTGATCTAGGAAAAGTACAAGCTATAATGGAAATGCCACCACCATGAAATATCAGTCAGCTGTGATCACTACAAGGACAACTACAATCCATTAGGAGGTTTATAGGTCAACTAGCAGACAAAATTTTACCATTTACACATTTATTACTTAAAAATGTCCCATTCAAATGGGAGGAAAAGTGTGAAGCAACATTTAATTAGATCAAGCAATATCTCATGAATACACTAGTCCTAATTCCACCAGTTCCAGGAAAGCTGCTCATACTTTATATTTTAGCAACAAAAATATCTTTGGGAGCGTTACTAGCACAAGAGGATTCTATAGGAAAAGAAAGGGTCATATACTATATCAGCAAAAATTTAACAAGTCATGAACTAAACTACACTTTCATTGAAAAATCTTTCCTAGCAGTAGTGTTTGCTTCTCAAAAGTTGTGCCACTATATGTTGGCTCATACAGTTAAGCTTATAACCAAAATCGATCCACTAAAATACCTCTTAAGCAAAGCTACCTTAACAAGAAGACTTGCAAAATGGGTAATGATCTTAAGTGAGTTTGACATTCACTATGTAGATTGAAGAGCTATAAAAGGATAGGTGATCACAGATCAGTTGGCCGAAGCACCTTTACAAGAAGAAAACCTAATGCACATTGAATTTCTTGATGCGGACATCTTCACAACAATAATTAAGAAATCATGGACATTGTACTTTGATGGATCTTACACACAACATGGCTCAGAGGTAGGGATTCTTTTTGTCACACCTGAAGGACATACCATTCCAAAATCATATCGGTTGATCTTTCCCTGCACAAATAACATAGCTGAGTATGAAGCATTGCTCACAGGAATGAAGATAGCATTGGATTGGTGGATTACAAAGTTGCAAGTCTACGGTGATTCACAACTTGTCATTAATCAAATCAATGATGATTATTAGACTAAAGATGATAATTTGCTACCTTAAAAAAACATGGTGGATGATTTTAAAAAGTATTTTGTGGCAATCAAGTTTTCACAAATCCCAAGGATTGATAATAAAGTTGCAGATGCAATGGCTACAATTGCTTCCTTGTTACAATTATTAGAAAATAAAAAATGGTACAAATTCTTGGTGGAACAATTGGTTGCTCCTGCCTATGATAATCTTGAGACCCAAGTCATATGTCATTTAACTAGTTTTGATTCACCTTTATATGGAAAGACTTATACCTCCTTGAAAAACAATATCTTAGCTCTATACTCATCCTAAAACCAAAAAAGTAATTTCATACGACAATCATCCTGTTATACCTTGATCAAGATATCCTTCATGTGGTCTTGATGGTACTTTCTCCTTTCAATGTCTTGTTTGTAGTGTGAATCTGAAACCTTACAAAGAGGTTCTTGGGTATTTGTGGAACTCATTCAAGCTTGGTTTCAGCACAACCACGAAAACTGGTTAGAATGGGATTATTATTGGCCTATAACGGAGATAATCTTTTGTCAAAATGTTCTAAATGTCGATTCATGGGAATCTATTCGTACACCTACGAGGAACTCTGACTGCTCAGCGACGCCCTGAGTGGGACTGAATCTTATTGAGAGAAAAATTAATCCCTTCATCCATTGGGCATAAATTCATCAACATCCGGCTTCGGTATTTTAAAAATGGATCAAAACATTCGCGATGTTGTATTTGAGTAAACAAATATCTTCATTTATCCTAATTATCATTTTAGATATGGAGTTCTAATTCTAACCATCTTGATAATAAGGGCGTTTCCAAAATTGGATGTTTAACTTTGTGAAAGATACACATCCAACACAGTTCTCCACCTTACTATCCTCAAATAATTCAGCGAAGCTTCAAACAAAACAATCTTGAAGATCTTGAAGAAGATAGTAAATGATGTCGGTCGTGATTGGCATGTCTAGTTAAATCTAGCTTTGTGGGCATATAGAATTAGCATTCACACACCAATAAGAGCTACCTCATATGCCTTGGTATATGGATCAGAAGTGATCTTACCATTAGAGGTTGAAATACCTTCGCTTAGGGTCTCATTGAAATGATTGATAAATTATGAAGACTACCGAGTATCTCATCTACAGGAGCTAGAACTGTTAGATGAAAGGCATCAACATGCAATTGATCATTTGAAGGGTTATCAACAAGTTATGTCTTGTAGTTACAGTCACAGAGTTAAACCACAAACATTTCAAGTAGGTGACTTAGTCTCAAAAGAAAATCCATGCAATCAGCAAGACAGAGAAAAGAAAGGAAAATTTGAACCAAATTGGCTTGGTCCATTTGTCATCATTGCAACATACGGTTCTAGAGCATATTATTTATTTACATCAGAAGGGGACCTGTTTGAAGAATCGATCAACAACATTCATTTGAAGAAGTTCTATGTCTAAAACATAAAAATTAGAAAAAGTCCTAAAAAAATACATAAAAATCAGAAAAAGTCTTGAAAAAATACATAAAAAGTCATAAAAAGTCTTGAAAAAATAAATAAAATCATAAAAACACAAAAAATCACATGATCCAAAAAATTCTGAAAACAAGTGGTGAAAACACAGGCATGCATGAATTAAATGGGTTCTATCTATTAAGCTTATGTCTTGCATTAAAGCTTTATGGCATCATCTATCCATATCATCATATGTACATATCCTGGTTTTATCATTAATAGGAATCCTTGGCCTCATGTAACGAAAGGGAAATTTGTACATATCCATAATATTTAGGTTGTGTTTACATTGGGGGCAAAAACACAGACTAAGACAAGAGAGGGGCAATGAGCTTTTAGAACATCACAAACAGACAAATGACGGTTTGACAAAACACAACATACATTGACGCATCAAATCAACCACAACACCAAAACGATCACTCAATGCCAATAACATCAAACAACATGGTCAAAACAACGTTAATCAAATTGCAAACATCAATGTTGATAACCAAGTTGGATGATCTTAATCTAAATAAAGTTTGGAATACTTTGGGAAAATTTTGAATTGTTGGTTGATTTTCTATCATATCTCTGGAGCAATTTGATGATGTACTGAACTAGAAAATCAAGGAAGAGGTAAGCAGTTTTCTTTCTCTCTAATATTTGTGAGAAATCGTTGGTACTGGCAAATTGAATTAGGTGAGACATGCTACAGTATCATTGGATACATTTAATTTGCATGGAAGCGGGTTAACTCTTGTTTGTTTGCCTGGCCGATTACTGGAAGCTCATCTTAGTTCAATTATCACGTGATGCTTGTAATTAACTATATTAACAATTCATAGAAAGCAATGGGGTCATATAATTTAAGGTTACTATTTTTCTTGGGTAGCATTCGCTCCCAACGACAATGCTCATGAACACGAAAAAGCACAAATCGAAAGCTCGAATGGAATATTGTATATATACAATTAGTATAGATTGCGGTAAATTTAAATTTGCATTTAGGCACATTTATAAATTTCCAACTGGAAAATTATAAAGTTGATATCTTGAATAAATGACCGGTATATTTGATGGCATTCACAAAACATCATTTATCCACTTTTATTTTTCATGCTATTTACATTAAGAGAAAATCATAAAAATAAAGCATACATCATAATCAAAACATTCATGGGCATTCATAAATGGAACCATCCATCATTTCACATTCATAATCATTCATCAATAGATTGCAATCGTCATATCATAACATTACACTTGCACTTTCATATCTAAAAATCATGCATATATATACATCATGAGCATATCATTGTGAAACCATCACATAAAACATCATGCATATAGAAAATAGACACATTCATCACATAAGGAGTCATCACTGCATACCATTTATCACAAAAATGAATGTCAAAATATACAAAGATGTTAGCTATGCATGACATAACATAATAAAAAATTGGACCATATCTGTATGTATACAAATGTCTCAACAGAGTATCAATAAGACATCATGCAAAAAGCACTATGAAGTGCTATCCTCTGATGCTATCGATCACATCTCTATCTGCTTGTACAAGCTGCAGAATCAACCTCCATGTCTTTGGGAATTTCTCCCATAACTGCAAGACGCTCAATCTCTCCTATTGAATAGGAAGAATCATCAAGTCAAAGCAACATCAATATCAATTCATCATGACAAATCAATCAAATCTAAATATCAACAAACTATTTATTTTTCATCATCATGGAAAACAAATTTATCAAACTGGTAACTTTAGAAACAAACATATCAACAAACTATTCCTTTTCATCATCATGGATTTTTTATCGAGAATCATGTTTGTTTTAAGCACTAACTGAGCTGTAAAACTATTTGTTTTCATCATCATGGAAAACAAATTTATCTAAATATTGTTTGTTTTTAACAACACAAAATGAAAACATCAACAAATACTTTTGTTTTCATGGTAAGAAAAGTTATCGAATCCTTACTGGCAACTTTAGAAGCAAACTTATCAACAAACTATTTTTCTTTCATCATCATGAAAAGCACATTTATCAAAATCCTGTTTGTTTTTAACAACCTTAGAAGCAAACTTATCAGACAATTATTTTTTTTTCATTAACTTGAAAGAAAATTTATTAGTTACTATTTGTTTTCCAACAACCTTGGGAACAAATTTATCGGACAAACATCATCAAATTAGGGAACGCAATACACAAACAATCAATACAAAGTCATGCATTTTATCATATTTTATCACAACAGGGGCAATTTAGGTCATCAATTTTTCATCTCACATTTTTCCATGTCAATTTCTTTACATCATAATTTTCAAATGATGAATCGACATCTTACAAATCATAAAAATTGAAAAATTCCAAAACAATCTAAAAATTCAAAAATTCACAAAAATCAAAATCTTATCGATTCATCATCAGAGAGGGCATATACCTATCAACATTTAGCAATCAACATCGGGAAAAGTTTTCAAAATTCATCTTTGAAGCAATACATAAGCTATCACTTCAAAGAGGGGAAAAATACACCTAAAGAAGTAGTCATACAGTAGAAGTGCATTAATTTTAAAATATTTTTATGTTAATTAAATCTTTAATTCAATCAGTAGTCAAAACCATTTATATTTTTCATTCTTCATTTTAGATTAGATAAATGATTTACATTTGTCACTATTATCCATTTCTTAATTAATTAAATGGCTTACATTGGTTTTGTTATCATATAATCTTGAATATTTTTATTCAAATAAATATTCTAAATACATTAATATATTTCTAAAAATGTTCCATTCTGTGATTAAATATTTCAGCTATTTTAATTAATTTTTCCTAATTCATTCACAATTAAAATGTTAAATATTTAATTAATTCTTCTAAAGTCTAATGCGATTAAATGTCCATTGAAATATTTCTAATGTCCATTCAAATAAATATTTTCAAAATGACACACAAATCCTCAAACTCATGAATTAAATAAGATTTATTTATTTAATTTGGATTATCTAATGGGTGAAACAACTTTAAAACCGTAATAAATTTCTATTTACGAGCAAAGTTGTTCACGTAGGACAGAAGAACGATATCCATTTTTCTCTGACTTGCAACATCTTTCATCTTCCTCTCAACCTCTCCATCTCTCTTGTTCCAGTTACTAGACAGTCTCGGCCATTGATATTTTCAGCCGGATACTGGTAAAATCTAACAAAGGGACTGTAAAGTCTTTGAGGAAACTTGACTTTGTATGGGAAAACTATAGCCAATTTGCAATAGCACAACTTTCCAACATTCATAGTCTCTAGAATCATAGCATAGCATAGCTTAGCATATTAGCATTCCATATCATGGCCTATCATCCTCATATCATAGTTTCAATAGCATTCATAATCCACAGCCCCTGTGCATAATCTACAGCCCCTGTGCATATCCGTATACCAGCATTTCACTCCACCAGCATATAGGATAGAGAAGTACTATCCCTTTGCATACTCGTTCTGCAGGTTGCCATTCTTAGAAGCTTTGCTTACACAATCTGAGATTAGTAGCTTCAAGCAAATCATTGGAGATAGAGGACAATGGAACGACTCTAAATAAGCTTTTTTTGATCTCTTTGATTGCATTTTATTTAGCTTTCTTTAGTTTAATGTTGCATTGGTGTGTTTTTGTTATCTTATTATGATACTAACATTTCCCACACATAGTATCTAAATGGGTCTTTCCTCCTCTTCTGTGCCTCTAGCTTCATCCGTGGGGACTTCATATCCTTCAACAAAGAAAGAGGTGGAGGCTGGTCCTTCTTGCTTCAACAAAGAAAGAGGTGGATGCTGGTCCTTCTTGCAACAAAGGGCGTAAGAGGAGTCCACCTTCTTCACAAGGTGGCCTCGTGATGATTTGTTCTATCCTTGTGACAAAACTAGTCCCAGCTTCCCCTGAGTTTGTCATCGCTCCCGAGTCATTCAGAGAGCTTAGCGGTGAGCCTCAGGCACAATCTACACCATCCATTGAGAATAAGCATGATGCTCTTGTGGGATGCAAGTTTAATTTTTTGGACAAAGTCCCAGCCTTGTCAGCGATCTTCTCAAAATCACTAACCTTGACTCCATAGGAGCTTGGTGGAGAGGACCTTGAAGGGCCCTCTTCCTTGGCCCTTGTTGTGGGAGGGTCAAATGCCCCTCCTCTTAACATTCCACCCTTGTAGGCTCATCCTCCTTCCCCGTATGAGGATCTAGATTGGGAAGTGGATGACCTCTTGGCCGATCAGTGTTAGGAGGAGGTCCCATTTTCTTGATCTTGTGTGTGTGTGTTTTATGATTTGTTCCCCCATACCTATGCTATGTGTACCTAGATGACCCTTTTCACCCCTATTGGTGCTTGGATATAGGCATGGTTTGTTTTTCGTAAACCCTCTTCTATTTGTACCATAATTCTTCCATGTTTGTGCTTGATTTTTGATAAGTTGGGGATGCTGCAAAGTGTTGGGGGAATTTAGGCTTCCCTTCCATGTTGACCCAATTTTTTATTTTTACTTTTTTTTTTGTGCATTCTTCTTGATCTCATTGAGGATTGATGATCTTTCACCTTGCATTTCGGTTACCTATTATTATACGAGCTCAGATAGATCTAACCCCACTAAACTAGATCCCCCTGTGTCCTCTGTTTGTATTTTCCTTTTCTTTTTTTTCTTTCTCTTTATCTTTCTCTCTTCTTTGCTTGAGTTGTCCATTTATGTGTGACAACGCTCTTCTTTAATACTTCAATTTTTTGAAAATGAATTCATTTCCAACAAATCTTTTCTTGAAAGTCTTTACAACATTTTTTTCTTAGAATTGGATTCTCAACTTGGAACCCTAGCAAAATGTGTTTCCTTCATCACAGGTTCATAAAGAAAGGACTTGGAGACCTTCCTCTGAAGTGGGAACTGCTTTGACTTCCCCTCGTGTGGGGGTATGACCTTCCGCTGATGAAGTGAACATCTTTCGAAAGGATTCCTTGATGATGAATCACTCTAAGGTGAATAGTCACTTTTGAATTGTGTGTCCCTTGATGGGACCCCCTTTCTCGTTCATGGTGGGTTCCCTAGGGAGCCTTTCTTCAAAAGCCTTTGTAATGAATGGAATTTTTCACATCTTCCTTATGGGAAACCCAACTAGGCTCATTCCATTCACCCTTTCATGTCTAGATCAGGGGCAGCCTGACTAGACCTTACTCTTCAAACAATGCATCCCTTAAGTGGACCCCTCTCCTTTTGAAGGGTTCCTGAGGGACCCCTTTGAAAGTTTTTTGGTTTGTGTGACCAACCACTTTTAGACACACTCCATTTGCGGGTAGATGTGTCGCCGCTTTAGACATGATCTATCTATGGGTAGACATGTTGTTGCTTTAGACATGTTCTATCTATGGGTAGACATGTTGCTACTTTAAACATGCTCTATCTATGGGTAGACATGTTGCCACTTTTGGTATGCTCTATTTGTGGGTAGACGTGTCACTGCTTTTGACATGTTCTATCTGTGGGTAGACATGTCACCACTTTTGAAATGTTCTATTTATAGTTAGACATTTCGTCACTTCCTGACTCTACGGAGTCCACTTCCTTGGGGCTTCCTCCATGCGAGAGATCTTGGGGGTTGCTTTCTTGTAGGTCCACAAGCCTATAAGATGCTTTGTTCCAACTCCATAGTTCTAAGCAGCTATGGAGTCCTTCACATCTCCTATACTTTCAGGTATGCTAGACCAAGTACTGCTTCCTCGATGGTTTAGGTATACTTTTCTAACCCTACTCTCTTCTTGATCTACTTTACTAAGCACTCATCAGTACTCATGCTTGCTAAAGTACGGGAAAAATGTACAAGAGTGGATTTTGACCCTAGGCACAATTCCCCTTTTTTCCTTTATACACTTTAGAAAACCAAAGTCGAAGGCTTAAATTTACTTAAGCCCACTATTGTTGGTCCATGTGGAGCCTATTTTGTGTGTTGGTGGAGGTGTTTCTCTCGAGGATGCTCAAGTGGCGTGCAAACATCCACACAACACGCTTACATCCTTGGAAGATTATTGTGGATGAGCCAGTAGAGGTGTTACTCTTCCCATTGGCAACGAAGTTGTAACACCTCCTTCAGCCAACCGACCTGAATATGGCCGTTTTATTCCTCATTTCTTCATATTCACTCCTTGAACTTTCATTCTAACTCTTTAGAACTCTTTAGTAGATCAGGCCCTCATTCTAGCACTCTCACAAGCTCACTTTCACTGACTTCCAAGAATTTTAGGCATTCCATTGCATTAATATCACACTCCATCAACTTAGTAGAGCACATTTGGGACCACACCATTTGCAGTAGAGGCTTGAGTTCCTCTCATTTCTCCCACAAGTAGCCTGGAGTACTCTTGGTGGAGGTGGTAAGCTTACCTCTCCTCTCCTCTATCATTTGTTGAGTAGCATAGTCTTTTTTTGTAGTTCTTTTTCTTCCTTTACATATTTCTTCTTTATCTCATTCTTTTGGCTTTTCGTGGTAGTAGAAACACCTAAACAAGGGTTTGACTAAGGCAGGCCCCTATACAACCCCCCAAAATTTTTCCTTCTTGATGTGTGTAGGTGTGCAAGCTTTCAGAGAATTAATTGGCGAACAAATTCATTGGTGAGATTCTCCTCATCTTTATCACTCTTTCTTATTTACATTATAATATTAGAGATTATTTAATTTACTTAGTTCTATCATTTTTTTCCTTTAGCTAGTTTGCTGGGCCATTAACTAGTTTTTAGTGGTTTAACCTCATCTTTGTTGTTGTCTATCTGTATGAATGACAACACACTTTTGAGACACTAGTGCACCATGCTATCGTCCAAAGTCCATGCTTCTATCCTCAGACGAAGAGTCTCTTGAGATGCAGTGTTAAAAATAGAAACTAGCTCACCTAGCCTCTTTCTATATTTTGAGCTTGCCGAGTGATTAAGGGACCCTATGGTCCTTGTTACTCTCACCTTACATACCCTAAACATTGCACTTAGCTGAGGTAAGTTAGGGTAACCTCTCGCATCTTGACCCTCTGTGACTTGGGGTCTTGCACACGGTGGTCTCCATCTCTTACACTTACATGTTTGCAACACCTTATTGCAAGGGTTTGATGAGTTGTGACATTTTTTTTTGTTCATTCATCATTCTTTTTCCATATTTCATTCTATTTCAAGTTTTAATTACCAACAAGGGGTTTGATCAAGGAAAACCCATATTCACTAACCCGCACAACATTTTCCCCTCTTCTTGTGTGTGATTTGTAGAGCTAGGTTGCAAATTTTCCAAGAAAGGTGGAGAAAAGTTGTCTAGTAGCTTAAATTTGTCAAATTTCTCATCAAGCCTTGGAGAAGCTTGGAGAAGACCTATAGGTGGTATTTTGTAGTTTCAAATCTTGGAATTAATGAGGAAGAAAAAAGAAGACCGAGAGGCACATAATCCACTTCATAATTTTTAGAAAAGCAGAAGTGGACTGGTTCAACACTATTGGCGAATGAGTCCCACTATACAAACCTGAACAAGATTTTTGCAGTTGGATACCCTTTTGGCTAAAACCTGCTCTTGTGCATTCTCCAGAAAGTTGGACTAATTTTCCTAGCTTGGCATATGAGTCCTCCTCAAATTCAATAGTATATTTTTCAGGATTCTATACCTCCATTCTTCCTCCTTCAGTTTCCTAGGTGCACACTTTCAATTTCATATTTTTCTATTGCATTTTGTACATCTTTCTAGGTCATTTATTATTTGTTTTCATATCACATTGTGTTTTCCAAAATTTTATTTTCCAAGTTTACACTTGGTGGTGAACCACTCATTAGACATTATCAAATCCCTAGAACCTTCTCTTTTCTAGCTTTCAATCTCCTTTGCATTGAAATCTCAAGGGCTTTTTCTTGAGTGAAAGGTTGAAAAATTGGTCTTTCTCCTTTTAGGTCCAAAACCCTAGAAACGAAAGAAAGAACCACACAATTTTCTTCATTTCAGATATGTATAAATATGAAGTTATTTAACTATGTGATCCTAGAATTTCAAGAGAGCATTCCTAATAGAAAATTTATGAGATCAAGAGAATTTTCAAGGCATTCAAGTGAAAAATTATTGAAGATTATTCCAGCAATCAAGATAAAAAAATATTTGGCATGCAATATCCTATAATTTTAATTATGTTTTTGTTAGTTTTTCAATAATTTCAAATGTACATTTAGATGTCAACTTTTGATATTTGAATTTTAGGAATTAATGTTAAGATATGTATAAATGTGAGGTTATTTCCCTATGTTTCATCCTAATATCCTATAATTTCAAGAGAGCATTCCTAATAGAAAATTTATGAGATCAAGACAATTCAAGAGAATTTTAAAGGTACTCAAGGGTATAGTTATTGAATATTTGCATCAATCAAGATTCCATTTTCATGTCAAAGATTTATTACATCATGCATGTTGTTTGAGCTAATATGGTGATGTAGTGTTCAAGATTTATGCAAGTATTCAAGGGAATTGTTTCAAGACAAGTTTCATGATCAAGATCTACATCCATTGAATCCAATTCATGCTAGTTGCAAATTTGTAATCCAAGGTTCATATAAGCTTTGGTGAATTTCTCAATATTGTTCTTCATTCATGATTCCTTCATTCTTTTATTCATTTGAGGTTTTAATTACCAAAACAGGGTTTGACCAAGGCAAACCCCATTCCTTAACAAAACAATAGTTTTCTCTCTTTGATGTGTGATTGCATTTTTGGTTGAAGATCTTTTGAAGAGAAAAAATGAGAAATTTGTAAAGTTGTCAAAGTTGGAAGAAAATTTTTCATATCATGGAAACTCCTCTCCATAATTTATTTCTAGTTGTTTGATAGTTAGAATTGTGAATATGGGAGTGCAAAAACAACATAAGAGAACCTAGAAAGCATTTTTCAGGAACCCTATCCAAGACCCATTTTCCATAGGGTGAATGATTCCTTAATGAGCTTCCAAAGGTAACTTTTGGTGAAAGTTACACATCCTTTTCCCCTTTCTAGACCTTCCTTTTGATTACTGTTTCTATTAGATTTGATTATTGTTCTTCATTTGCATTTCATAGCTTGCATTTTGGATTTTGTTTGATGATTTTGATCTTTCCCTCCAAAGTGTTATTTAGCTTTTCCCCCTGTCCTTGCATAAATAGGATTTTTTTTAATTCATACCTTGACTTGACTCACCTAAGAGTTGATAGTCAATTCATTGTTTTGGATCTCATTTCCTTGAATGAAATTAGAGAAATAGGTCTTTTTTGTGAACCCTCCTTTTATAACATTTCCCCCAACCTATTTTTCTTTATTTCATTGTCGTGAACTTGAGTTTTTTCATTGGATTTTCTGATTTTGCAGTCTTATTTCATTCTAGACTAAGATCTTGCATTAATTTACATCTATTTGAATTGATTTGAGTGTCATTCACCATGTCTAGTTTGCATTTAAATTTTCATTTCATTTAATGGTTTTAGGATTGCATCTTTACATTCTTTAAATATGAAAAATACAAAAAAATCAGTCATCTTGTATATCATTTACATATAATTACATCATATTCATTTTCATTTGAAAATTGAAAAAAAATTTCATAGCAAATTAGGTGTTCTAGGTTGTCATTTTGTCAAATTTTTCATTTCCATTCAATCCTCATTTCACAGAAAAATCAAATTGAAACATGCTATATCAGATTACAATTTGGAAACCACTAAAACTTACTCATAAATCTATAAAAATACTTTTGAAAACTGTCACCTAGGACCCATTCATCCTAGGGTGAACAAGTACCTAATCAGGGTCATATTTTGATTTTCTGGGCATTAAAACATTTATTTTTGCATTCTTGTTTGTTGTTATCAGATTTATGTTCCTATTTGCATAATTTTTGTTTCTTCAATTTTTTCATATTTATCTAAGTTACTAAATTGTGTTATTTAAATTTTCATTTACAAGACATTATTTTCATGTTTTTGTAGAGTGTAATAAAAAAATTACCTTGTTTTAAATTAGAAAATCTAAAAATGGACAATTGTTTTAGCAATGTGTGGAGGCCCTTTTTCTCCTTGGTTCATGTTTCAAGTTGTAATTTTGGCAATGATCCTAATGCAATTGACCCTCACCATGCTCAACCAACTCCTAACGAGTGTCCTCGTGAAGTTGACATGATTGGAGAAGATGATGCTAACATGCATGAGCTCATAAATAATATCCTTAACAATCTTGAGAATATGCATCCTCTTATCCTTCCATGAAACAATCAACACAACTTGAGATGTTTGGTCTTTTACATCCTAAAATTGAGCCACAAAACAAGCCTAAACTTCCAACAATGAGTGAAAAAATCTCCTCTAATCAAGTGTAGACACCTAAAATGACCTAGGCTGCAAGCTTCATTTTACCACTTTAGTGCTAGAATAATTAAGATAGTTAATTATGTCTTTGGTTCACATTCGACTATTGATTAAATAATTCGTAATTATTTAATTAATTCATGTCCTTTATTCTTCATGATTATTAAATAAATAAATTTTAATTTATTTATTAAATATGTCACTAATGTCTAAAGTCTTCCTTTAATTAAATAAATTTCTTAATTTATTTAATCCCCCATTTTCATTCATTTCTCCTTGATTATTAAATAAATAAATGTTATTTATTTATCTAATACATCATTAGGTATCTAGGTCCCCTTTAATTAAATAAATTTCTTAAATTTATTTAATTCCCTTTGTCATTTATTTCTTCTTGATTATTAAATAAATAAATTTTATTTATTTAATTACGTCACTAATTAGATTCACTTTCTTTCCAAAATTAAATAAACTCTAATTTATTTAATTTTTGTCCACTTTCCACTATAATTAAATAATTATTTTAAATATTTAATTATTCATTAGCCTCTCCTCTCATAAATTAAATAAATTTCATTTATTTAATTTAGCCCACTTTCTGGAATTTTGAATTAAATCATCATTTAATTCAAAATAATTCCTTTTGTCACATTCCTCCATAATTAAATAATATCTTTATTATTTAATTATTTACTGGTCAGCTAGAGAAAATAAATTTTATTATTTAATTTCTCCAGCAACCTCTTTTTCTGTGCCAGTCTTGTCTTCCAAATTAATTCTTATTTTCTGGCATCTCATTTAATTTCGACCCTTGATTGAATTATCTTATAATTCAATCTTGACCATTCATTTCTTGACATTGCCCTAATTTTGACCTAACCCTAATGCATACAGCAACATTCAATCTTGATCATTGATTCTAGGGTTTTGTCATCTTCTCATCCTGGCCACACATTCAAAATTGCAATTTTTATAAAATGGCAATTTTGTTCTCATTTGGCTCTCTCTCTTGGTTTCTCTCATGCTCAGATCTTAGCTTAGGCTATTATTTTTGTTACAGTCATAGTCATTTATAGTCATTGTCATCTTAGTCCATTGTAAGGTCATTTTATTTTATGCAAATCCTTCAACACTTGCATAGGGCTTAGTCATTTGTCATAGTTGCTCACACAAATCTGAGGGCACCTTTTATTTACTGCAAGCTAGGAGGTGTAACAAAGGTCAACCATGGAAGGTGGATACTTAGGGTAACATTGTCCCTTTTGTCTTCACATTAGTTCCTTTGTGCTTTGTTATTTCATAGGAATTTTAATGTTATTGTGCTAACCCCTCTAACAAATTCCACATACCTCCATCTCCTAATCCATCCACATATCATGTTACCTCTTCATCAACCTATCACAGCTCTTCTAATTTCAATTCTTATCCACATCAATCAACCTTTCAGCAGTCATTATCCCATTTGTTGGTGTAATTAAATATCTTGTACCTTGTCCTAGGTCATAATTACACCTTAGTTAAGTTTACTTAGGGACCACATAGGAGGTTGTTGGAGAATTTCCACTTTTGGTGGACTTGACATCTCATCACCTCATCATTTCCACCTTTTGTGGACACATCATGTGATTATCTCTCCATCTTTGGTGGAGTGATAAGTCTTACTAGTTGTCTCATGTCATAAGATTCTGACACTTGTCATAATCTTATGCCCTTCTATGTTCTCACCTTGGCTATTTAACCAAGGGGTCTCTCTCATTTGTAATCAATCATAATCATTATCATATTAATGACATTGAATACAGTTTATTCTTGTCATAATTTCTCTCTCTTTCTTGTGCTTTCCATTTGGTCCATAGATCTTGGGTGGCGTCCATAGCCAATTCTAACACCATTCAACCCCTCAATCATCATCACAACAACAAATCATATCACAAGTCCAAACACCATTCCAACCGCAAGACATTCAACCCCAATCCTATGTGTCACCTTCATCATCATGCCCACAAAACCCATTTACCTTCCATGTTAATGCCACATCGACATGTCCACCCATATCACAACAACAACGTAGCTTCCCAAGTCCACCTTGGCAACAACATCAAGAGCCTTTAAGTCTTAATGCCACCTTTGACAAGGGGAACACCAATCTAGTTCATGCACCCTTACTACCATCCAATCAAATGCCTATCTCTAATCCACCATGTCCTAGTCCTAATCCATTGGCCTCTCCACCTTCTAACCCATCAAACTATTCATTACCCCCACCATCATCTAATCCTTCATCAAATCAATGCCTTACATTTAGATATTTAAAACATAAATTGATGGCATTACATAAATCCACCAATCCACCTACAAAGGATGTGACCCAAGGGCTACAAGAAAGGAATCAATTGCCACCATGTCATTCAACACATATACTTGAACATACAAAAGAGTCCTCAAACGTCATGCCAAGTCCTTCAAGTCAACCATGTCATCCACAACCCCTTGAGCCAAGTCAAGAGTCTCCCCTCATAAGTCCAAGTCAACCTCCATCATGCTCCTATGTTGTTGACCATCTAGAACATGTCAAGTCTCTCCAAGAGTCATCCCCTTCTACTTCCATTCAAGCAACCCAAGATGTATGTCAAGAGCCTAATCCTAAGCATGTGGAAACATCAAGCCCTAGTCCTAATCAAGATCAAATCATTGTCATCCAACCTGTCCATAATCTATGTCTCTTTTATGATCAAGATGATATCCATAATGATGAAGAGCCTATCCATGAGCAAGATATTCCAAATTCACCTCCACCTAGCACCATATATGACCTTCAAACATCCACTTCCCTTGATGAGACACTTGCCTCCCAAGCTAGTATAGAAGATCAAACAAATACCTTGGATCTAAGTGAACACAATGCTAATCAAGATCCTAATGATCCCCCATCACCCACTATCGACCCCATTGCAAGTCCTCCATCATATCTACTTGGTCTTTCCAATAAGGAACTCGTGTCTAGTGTTCCACCTACACCTAGTCCCATTGTCCATTGCATACCCCAAGGAAACCAGTCTCAAGATGTTGGTATTTCCTCCATGCATTCTAAGTCCACTTTCCATCATAAAACCTATCATATGCCTAAAGTATATGTTGCCATTCCACCACCGTCATCCTACAAGTGTCAAAATCATGTGACCATACACCTTCCTCCATCCAATTTACCACCATTACTTCCAACTCCTAATCTCCCTCCATCTGCTTTGCCACCATTACTTCCAACACCTAATATTCCAATCATTCATAAATACCCTAAATATCCTAGTCATGACCAACAAATGCACACATTGTGTAAACATAAAGCTTCCACTCAATCCATCCACCCCATGGGATTCAAAAATAAAAATTTAGATGCCTCTATTTATAAAGTCAAAAATTCTAATGGTCCTAATGCCTTAGCATACAATTGAAAAAAGTCAAAGCCAAGTGCATCCAAAAAGTTATATAAGCCCATGCCTCCAAAAGAAAAGTCTAAAAACAAAATGGTTTGGGTACCTAAGAAAAAAGAAATCAAGTCAAATGAGGCATCTACGTCACAAAAATCCCAACCATCCACTTCCATCCAAAATACACATTCCATTCAAAAATTACAAAAATCCCACAAGACAAATAAAAGCCATAAAAATACTAAGTCTATGTGGGTACCTAAAGCACTTCATCACCCATCTCCTAAGCAAACATCTCCATTGCTTTCTACACCTCGTCCACATCAAAAGCTTCAACGTTTATCACAATGTGTGCAACCATTGGTCATGGTTCCCTTCCATTTCACAACAAGCCCTTATACCTCCATCTCGTCACCCCCCATCCACTATCCTACATATCTTCCCCACCACCTTCCTATGGTCCATGCTTTTGGCTAAGCCTCCCCATTCATCTTTTGCATAATTCCCATATAAGTCCTATATCTTCCCTACATAATCCTCCATAATACACATCATAATCCATCATCTACCTACTCTATCTCCATTTCATGTCATCCCTTACCAACATCTATGAGCATAATGACATTTGACATGGTCCATGCAATGATATCCATTTCTAGTGGGACTATCACCTTTCATGCAACTAGACACTTGAGTCCCTCCTATCCAAAAGTCAAAAAGTCAAAAAGTCAAAAAAAAAAGTAAAGTAAAGAGAAATCCCTTCGTCCAATGGTGAAAACCTGGTAAACAGGCGCCTTGGATAAGTACCATGATGAAAACCTGGCAAACAGGCATCATGTGTAGTTTGATCTTCTATGTCACTTACACTTGGGGGCACAATGTCTTATCTATCCAACCTATCATTTTTATGTCATATCATTTCCATCCTACCTACCATCTTTAGCCATCATACCTACCTATCATATTGGGTCCACTTATCCACTCTTCTCCTTTTGATCTTGATGAAGATATAGGGGCAAAGTGTTGAAACATGTTTTTTGGGTATCTCTTGACATACCTCATCCTATCTAAACCAATCATATCATTATCCTATTGTCATCAGCTTTGTCACGAAAAATCCTAAGTCTTATACCTAGAATGGGGCATGTCATTCCTATGCGACATAGTCTTTGGAGATCACATCCTTGCTCTCTTATGCATACATCCATCCATCTATCATGAGCCTTTTATCCCTTATCCTATCACCCACCCTTGCACCTAGACTTGGTTTTCCCCTTGTCATTGGTATCTAGCACAAAGGCTACCCAAATTTTCATCCATTGGCACCTCAAAATATTCTCAAAAAAGCCAAAAAATCAAAACATGTCAAAAAATCCAAAAAAATCATAAAATGTCAAAAAGCCAAAAAAAAATCATAAAATTTCAAAATCTAAAAAATTGAAAATGGAAAAATGCGTCACCTTGGTGAAACTTTGGCAAGCGGTGTCTTGAGTGACACCAAAAATCAAAATCATAAAAATAGTAAAAATAGATTAGGTCAAATGGTGAAAACACGTAAGCGAGCTTTGGACAAGTACCATCAGTGAAGCGGCAAGCAGGGCACCATGCGTAATCAATCATTGCTCTACCATCTATTTGCCTTTGTCTAGAAGCTTGGCCTGGGATTGAAGGCATTTCCGCAAATCAGCTATCACATCCTACCCTTCCGATCATGGTGGATGGCCGATTGATCATGTTACGACAAATGTCTTTCTAGCAAGTCCCGTGACATCCGTCCATGTTCGCACAAATGACTAAGTCTTAGCAGACCCTAGCGGGGGAAAATGTTTATCATGTGAGTGGATGACCGCGTCGGACCAAAAACATTGCAAAATGTCCTGAAAAAAGATAAAAACATCATAAAATGTCCTGAAAAAGACCAAAAACATTGCAAAATGTCCTAAAAAAAGACAAAAACATCATAAAATGTCCTGAAAAAAGACCAAAAACATTGCAAAATGGCCTGAGAAAAGATCTAAACATCGTAAAACGTCTTGAAGAAAATTAGCAACACATTAGATTGCACAAGGCACACAAGTGCACTGTCATCTCTGGTCTAAGTCAATCAAGTCAATAAGTCCATGTCATTGTCCGAACTACGTTGTCTCTGCGCACTTGCTACGTAGGCAAGACTCATACTTGAGTCCCCGAGACATTAGGTCAGTCCTATTAGGTTTGTCAAAATAAATCATGGCGCAATCTTTGGTCATCAAGACAAAGTCATTGGTCATGTCGAACTACGAGGTCTCTGAGTGTATGACGTAGGCAAGGCCATCTATTGATGAGCCCCCGAGGCCACACTAGGTCAGTCCATTAGGGTTCATGGCACTACACTGGCACACACGTCAGAAGTCTTCAATCATTTCTCCATATGGGGAAAACTCCTAAAACTAGAGTAAAACAATCATGTTATTTGGCATGACAATCTCATCAGTGCAATCTCACATCATCAAGGTAATATTGGCATATAGTCAAACACAAGTCAACCTCGGTCAAAACAAGTCAAATCTTTATTATAACCAGTCAAACTATCAAATTTTGGTTAGTCTTCAGATGAGTCCTTCTGAAAGATAACCTCTATCATTTACGCACTAGGATGTGTCCTTCCTAGGCGTCGTCATCATCATTCAGCCTTTTGAGCAATCCTCTTGACATATAAGGATCACTCTTCTTGACATTAGTGTTCTTCAGATGAGTCCTTTTGAGGAACCAACTCTATCATTTATGCGTTAGGATATGTCCTTCCTAGGCATCGTCATTATTTTGAGGGACCCCTTACGACCATTAGGGATCAAATCCTCTCGACATTTGACATCATTCAGGAGGTGTCCTTGAATTCACCAAGTCTCGACATTTTCAAGGTCATCAAAACTTTAAACATTCGGACATCTCGACATCATCAAACATGACACCTTGGCATCAGAACAACAGATATCCAGATGCACTTGACAAACACTTGACAATTGTCTTTTCATCTTTAATCATGTTATTAGTTTTTCAGCGAGATCCCACTAAACAGGATTTAGAGAAGCAACGACGTAGGATGACAATTGACACGCATGACTACTAGCTTCTCAGCGAGGTCCTGATGCGGGGATTTAGAAAAGCAACGACATATCATGATAAGAGACTTTATTTTTGTCTTTTGGCAACCATGTCACTAGTTTCTCAAGGAGATCCTAGAAACAGGATTTAGAGAAGCAGCGACGTTTCATGGGTTGTCCTTGTCTTTTTTCTGCTTATGGTTGATTATGACAAGACTGGGGCAAGCACGCTCCTAGTGTGAGTCATGATCATCCTTGTCTGTGACTGTTCGTCTTAGGTAATGGCACGACCTTGCACACCTTGATCTATGCCATATCATGGTGTTTGTTGGCCATTACGACAGTTTTCCCAATGATGATTAAAGAGAAACAAATACTAAAAAGTCCTACAGTAAAGTTTTGAAGGATTTGTGTCTTCTTGTGGGTCCCATGTCTTCTCCTCTTGCGTCTGACCATCTTCTCTCATCAGTCTCGCCATCTTCTCTCGTCCATCCTGTGATGATATCCTGTGTCATTCAAAAACATAAGTGCATACATGATATATCCATTGCATTAGGTCCATACATACATCATCCATGGCATTAAATAATATAATACATGGCATTACATCATATACATAAACATCATGCACATCATTAACATAATCATCATCATTGCATCTTTTACATAAACACATCATGCACATCATTTACAATAATCATATAAACATTGCATCATCATGGCATCAAAAATCACAACATAGACATCATAATACATAAATGGCATCATAAATTAAGCATCGTACATCATACATAACATAATGCATAGAACATCACATAACACATATAGGCCGCATCAAAACTGCATCATCATATAATACCATCTCAAAAATATACAATGTCACAGGATAAGAGTCAATGGATATCCCAAAAATGGAGCTCGCAGGCTCAACAATAAACATAGTGTGTCCAAATACAAATATGCCCCTAGGGTAGGCTCTCATCATCCCCTCGGGGTGAAGAATGTGGTGGTGGCTGAGGCCCTGTCACTGGCTCTAAAACAATGGATGGTCCTGTAGTGGCCTATATGCAGCGTGAGGATGAGGGAACTGCAAGTGAAGGCATCATCGTGATAGTATGGTGCACCTGTGAAGTCACTGCAGCTGGACTCTGAGAGGACGGATCCGTCACTGGTGGCTGACCCTGTACTGACCTCTGTACTGAACCAGTGGAACCATGACTATGCCCCGAATGGTGGCTCGGAGTATT
>VDFB02184030.1:0-12961 GCA_007258455.2 Sequoia sempervirens
TGTGGGGAGGGACCTCTGGTTGGAGGGGCTACTCTTGCCTCCCGGCAGCTAATTCTATTCTCCTTGCCCTGGACAGCAACTATAGTTGTGAGAACTCTCTCGCCTACACCCCCGGTTCGGGATGGAGCCACTTCCCCTTCACCCCCGGTTGGAAAGAAAGAACTAAACTCAACTAAAGACATTGGGGGGGGTGGGGGGGCAATAGCCAGGGAAGGTTCTCCAGAAAAGAAATTGGGCCAGATTAAGGAAACACCTAGAAACTTCGTCTTGTTGAATTAATGAGCCGGTTGCAGCTCCTCTCTCCCCTTAGTTGATTCAAGAGGAGTGTAGGCGTTGGTTTCCCATGATTTCATTTTCTGAAGCATCTAATGTAGGGGTGATAATTGTTCCTCATCCTAAAGTTAGCTAGAAATGAGAAATGAACTTTTAGGCGAGGATTAGTAGTAGATTTTTCTGGCCCCTACACCTTCCCACACCCCCAATTGAGTCTTCTCTAATCTATTTACCCAGTTGAACTATCGAGAGTGGGGGAATAGTTTTTGAGCATGCTTTCATTGATGCTTATTTGCCCATCCTACTGGGGGTGGAGGAAGGAACTAAATGTGCTTACACGGATGGGCGCATGGAAATGTAGATTGATTGGAAAATAGTTTGTTCTATACTGTGCCCCTGGTCGAGTAGTTATTGTCCCACCTCTGGTCGAGCATTCATTCAGAAGGCCTTATTAATTCTAGTTGTTGGATTGTTCGGCTCCCCCATAGAATTTGAGGGGCATTGACTTCACTTCACCCCCTCCCCAGAGTTCTCACAACTATAGTTCTCCCTCTGGGGAGTTGGGAAAGCACAGTTCTTAGAGACCAAACAGTATCACCCACATAAAAGAAAATGGATGGTGAAGACGAGCTTCCATCCTTGACGAGCTTCCATCCAAACATCCAGCTCGAACTACTCTACTCTTCGACAAGCTTAAATCCTGAGGGGGAGGGAGTTATAGTGGACCATCCATCCGGCGGAATACTTTATTGTTATCTAGAATACTTTATTGTTTGGACCATCCATCTAGAGGACCAGAGAAAGAATCCCCTCCATCCTATCACCCCCAGGCAAAGCTGGTACACCCGATGGGATGCCTCTTGAGTCAACGGCTGGATTTACCACTCGATCTCCAATAGACTATGGCTATAGAAATGGAAGCTCAATTGGGGGGGTTTGGTTGTAGAGTAGGGCAGTAGTGAGCCGAGAAATCTGGAATAGCTAGAATCACATGGTTTTACCGTCATATCGGCATGCACCCCAATTCTAGTTGCCCAGCTAGATAGTAGGGGGTCAGGCCTATCTATAGTAGGGGGGCCCCTATTCATAGTAGTGGGGCTCTTGTTGCCATGTCGGTATGAAGTTTTCGCTTTCATCATGCGCTAGAAGCCGAAGCAGGAATAATTCGGTTAGTACGGCCATCATGTTACGTATATAGCACGCTGAGTGACGACCGCATCTATCACCGGGCGAGTAACAGATGAGTGCACCCTTAGTGCCAGTGGGGGCCCTATCTCTCAGCCGTAGCATGCATCTCGGTGCCTCTAGACGTAACATGATTCGCATGTCTCGAGAGCCGGCAGTGAACCGCGAGGAAAAGCTATGTTCACCTCCCCCACTATAGATAGGGCCCTCTGAATATTCTTATTTGAGAGCTTGGAGAAGCTTAAAGATCAAGTCTACTACTTGAGACAACTTATTACCATTCTACCCAGATTGAAATAGAAAAGAGTAGGCGACCGAATAAAGCTCTATCCTGAGAGGCTCTCTATTGCTAGCTTTATTCTATAAAGACCCGGCGAGGTTGAGTCCAGTTGGCCATTCGGCTGGATCGAAAGTCGATGCCCCGACACTAGTTATAGTAGGGCTAGTTTACGTATTGCTCTGGTCCAAGTGTACAACCTTATCCCCAAGATTAGTTGATCCGCATCGAGGTAGCCTGCTATCTCCCACCCACCCATCCCAGTTTTCATCGGTAGGGGCGTTTACCAATCACTGGTATCTCATCGACGTATCACCCCCGACCTTTCTTCAATCACTAGACCATTGGAAGCGCCTACTTCCCTTGATGCTTCCACTTGAGCACTACTCAATCTGGGGCCAGACTGCTCTTAGTACCAAAATGAAGGTTGGAAGGCAGGAACCAACATTCTTTCTTGATGGAAAGAAGGCCCCACCGACCCCCCCCACCCCCCACCCCCCCATCATAGTTGTTTTCTAAGGCGCCTTAGGTTGGAACTCTTTATTCATAGTTGGCTTCATGGTAGGGGTACTATCAATATTTCTTCAGTTCACTACTGGAGCTTCAAGAAGAGGCGTGTGTTGTTCAAGGTGGGATGGATAGCAAGCTAGGAGTTTCTTACTTTCGGGGATTTACTTAGGGCTAGCACCTCTCTATCTCCAGCATTACAAGAGTAGGCACTCCCTATCTTGTTAAGGCATAATAATGCTCCCTCAATTAAATGGTTAAGATATCTCTCTGGTTGAAGTCTGGAGCACGCGGTGAAGCATCCTTCCTTACCGAGGGAGGGAGGAATTATAGACTAGAATTAGATTGAATTGGAGCTTGGCCAGAGATAGAAGGAGACCCACACTTACTACAAACAATTTTTCCTACGAAATAGGAGGTAGTTTGCAAAAATTGGTGAATCGCTACTTGAATATTTGTGATTTTTCCACCGGAAATAGAAATATGGGTACACCCTCGGTTGGGCATGAATGCGATCTTTCTTTGCTTAAGTTAAAAGCTCCCCTGCGTGTTAAGAAGGCCGGTTATTAGCATTCACAAGAGGAAAAACCCTTGGAAAATCTATATGGGTATCCTGGCGCTCTTCGTCTCTTCGAATGCCCTATGAATGTTAGGGGGAGAAATTGAATATGTAGAGGTACACTACAGTCCCGTAGTGGTTGGCTTCTAACTTTTATGAAGTAGGGGATTTTGAGTCTGCAAGTGTTGTTGGTTGACTATAGATAATTCTCATGTTGTCGGGACACTAATGCCTCACTGCTTGGTATAACATTAACATAAAATTCTTGTATGAATTAGGAAAATTCCAATAACATTAGAGGGTGGATTATCAGTAAACAACATCCCTTCTACCAAAGTTTGGTTTAGAAGCGAATCTTTGGTAGTTAAGGAGCCAATCATTTATTTAGATGTCCTTAGTACCCTATCTCCCCACCCACCCAAAGCCTCTCCCTGGTGGGAAGGGATAAGAGGGTCACCTTGCATGCATATAGAAGTTTTTCCATTTATTGGTTCTCAATCTCATTGATTGGATTGAGCCACTAATACACCTTTAGTAGAGATTCCCTTAGTTCTTCCCTCCCGAGGCTGAGGGTGGGAATTACTTCAACACAGATCATATGAAATTACAGTTTGAGCGTCCCTTCTTTCTAGATGAGGTAGGAAGAATTGCATAGATTGAGGAGTGCATGCGTAGGAATATAATGGCAATAGGGCTACCCAACTCTTGGGCAGGTAATACATAATGGTTGAATGTTCCATCCGGTATATACAATACTACTCAGAGGAATTAGAATAGATCTCGACTTGTCAGTGAGATCGAGTTCCTAAGAGAAGAATCAGTTTTACTTGAACACATAAACCTCCTATGACCTCATCATAGCCGAAGTTTGGGTTCAAGTAAGCATTGCAATTAAAGGTCTATTTTGAGGAGATTTTGTTGATAGGAACAGCTTCTCCTCTCCCTCCGCCATTATCCTGAACCGTTTGATCCTGAATACCATTCTACTATGCTCGTTCAAGCTTTCCATCCCTCGAATTGACCCACCACCCCACCCACCCTCTATAGTTGTTGCCTTCCTTTCATGGAGAGTGAACATATTGGCCTTAGGTACCAAAGAGTTAGTCCTACATAAAGAGGCTGAGGGATTGGTCTTGCTTGAAGGGCTAGGTGGGAGGCAATAGTTTGGGGGGGGGGCACCCCAATTCTATATCCTCTGGTTCATTGGGAGGGAATTTTAGTTCCCCAAGCATGACAACTAGTCGAGCACGCAGTGTTGGGAAGTGGTTCAATGAATGTATCAGAATTTGGTGACCTCGAAAGGGAAAACAGGTCCCTATCTGCCCCACCACCCGTCCTCTCCCCTTTATTATTGAGGATCCTTCCAAACCATCCCGGCAGAAGCTGTCTCATGGCCCGGATTATCCAACAGAAAAGAATATCCTTCCCTAGTTTCAACTATATAGAGGGGGGGGCCGCGCATGGCCGTGGTCGAGTGACTGAATAATCCACCTGGTTGGGGAGTCGAAGAGCATTGGTGCTGATGAACCGGAGGGAATGAAAAGAGAGCAGTCGATGCCGCTCCCATCCGTCGTTCCAAGCCGGGGCGGCCTTAGAATAGTAGGGGCCCGGGTTGGGTGGGGACGGTTGCTTCGACCAGGGATTCTATCCGATCAAGTCCAAAACCTCCTGCTCATTCGAGATTCGAGAGTCCAGTTGATGAAAGGATCTCCGCACGGGGGGAAAGAGAGGAACCTAGCACGGGAACTGATCCCATGCCTCGTCCGCCCGCCGCCGCCCGAGTGCCGTAAACCATGAATCCCTAACGGACCTAGAAGATCTGGAGATTTGGTAGCCGAGAAGCTACAATTGGCCGAGTGTGAAAACCTAAATGGGGTTGAATCATCAATCGAGTGCCCCTCTTATCTATCTCGGATCGGAACGGGTCACGAAGAAGCCGTGGACACTCATTGAACGAAGTGCCCCTCTTATCTATCTCCTCCAACCCCTACTATTCTATGGATCTACCCATCCCCCCACAAAACTATATCTATTCCGATCCGATCAACCTCCATAAGCGTCTCCTCAGATTGATTCATTCATTGATTCGTTGGAACCCTCCGCCATGGAATGGTATTATTCCGCGACGCGTCCCCAGTTGCGGCGCATCCCCACAGGGGAGCCCCTCAAATCTATTGTTGAAGAATGGGAGGGCGTAATATGGGGGTCCCCCCTTTCCTATCATTGTTGGCCGGGTGGGGTTCATCGAGGAGCGAGGATCTCTGTCTCTACATCCACGGGATCGAGTTCCACCCAGTCGCTTCGGATCTCCCCCTCGAATCATGGGATTTCAACCGGAATCATGGGCGTGGACTAGCGGTTAGCTCATGCCACTGTCGGCCGGATCTGTACCTGTGCCCCGGGACCCGAACCAACCCTGAAAACTCTGACCCGTTTCTTCCACTGGGTCCTTTCCTCCTATGTGGCTAGAGGCTTCAACGAGTGCTTCATGGATCGAACCGCCCTACCCTATCCTTGTCCGCGGGGCCGCGAAGCCCTCTGCATCTATTATTCCAAATCGGGGTCTCAATCTCGAATTGTGAGCTATGCATGAGATGATGTGGTGCATCATATACCTGAATCAGTACCGGCCCCCCGCTATTCTCGTGCCTAGTGCGGTTGCCTCCGCCCCCGGGGTGGGTGGGAATCATAGGGTTCCCGGGCGAAGCGGATCCGTTTCTCTTCAACCAGCTTCGATCGATTGGTTCAGGTGCTCCCCCCTGGTCAACTAGGTCCACTGTAGATATCATAGGATGAATATGGACATATGGATACAGATGGATAGCACCCGATCCCTAATCGGATATGGATCAACAGGTTCGACCGGATCGACTTAACCTGGATCAATAGGAACTGGATCGACCACTAAGCTATTCCCCTTTCAATTCGCACATTCCTAGTGTGGTTGGTATCGCCATCAATCCTCGTTGGGTGCTCCGTCTCGGTTCCGCTTCGGTATTGAATGATGCCAATTGATTCCACAAAACCCCACTATCCTAAGGCGAATGGGTCGGTCCCGAACCCAACCCCACCGACTGCCACCCCACCCACCCTCTATAGTTGTTGCAAGTATGGTCGGTCCATCTGTCTCACCCACCTCGATCTATATCCAGGGTTGGGTTGGAATAGTAAGGGGGCGGGTAGGGTTTTAATGGCTTGACTCTTGCTTTTGCCCAGCCGGGTGACCATATATTCCTTAGCCCTTAGGGCCACCCTACGAGGGAGGGCCTTTGGGACCGGCCGATTTGTCTTTAAGTGGGAGGATATAGAGGCCCTTTGGGGTAGATTGGGTGGCTTATCGGGTTAGCCCCCTAGGGGAGATTAAGTCAAAATCTCTTCTTTTCATCCCCAAGTCGATAGAACATTGGCTGAGGGAATCAGAGGCTATTTCAATCTTAACTACAAGCCCTAAGTTTCTTGGCCTTCCCTAAGCCTCTTGGAAAGGGATCACCCAACATCGCCAATGTCGATCCGCGGTACCCAACTAATCGAGGAGAGAAAGGAAAGTAGGAGCGATTACTATTGCCCCCCAACTATCTCAACTATAATCCCGGGTGGGGGGCCCCTACTATTCTATGGCTAGCGGGTGGGTGGGATAAGTAGTGGAGGTATATTATGGTAAGGTGCCCCGAACTTAGGTGGATATAGGTAGTTGGGGTCCACCCGGGTGGGGGGGGGAATTCTAGCTAAAATTCCCGGGTGCTTGGCCCCTACTATTCTATGGCCCCTACTATTCTAAGGCCGGGACGAACGAATGAGATAGCTGGGTGCATAGGGGTAGGTAGGTAGTTTGATTGATCCGAGTTGAACCGCCCAGTGATTAAGGAGGGCCAACTCCAGCTTGCTCTCAGTTAAGTGCCTCTCCGGCGAGAACAGTCGAGCGAAGGGGTGCCTAAAGAAACTACAGGGGGTTTAGAAGTGGGCCCCTACTATTCTACGGGTGAGCTATTTCCTTCCTCTCCGGTTTATGGGGGGTAAGGCTCAGGCTTTGAAAGCTTGATCCGAATAATTGATTGATAGCTTGATTCCCATGGACCTGAGAACGAGTTGATATGACGTAAATAAGAGTTCAGTCGTCGAGTAGAGTCGATTGGCCCTATCTATTCTATGGGCGAGAACCGATGGAGGGGATAAAAGGTTTCATTCATGAGGGAAGGTTGGGTGGGGGGGCCCCTACAATTCTATGGTAGGGGTGGCTGAGGGGTAGTGATATTACATACGTATTAACGGATGGTGGAGAGGGAGTAAATCCAATCCTTTACAGTCGAGCTAAGATCGGCTCAATGCCCACCTATCTTTCTTTCTTGCATGGCCAGAATGAAACAATCAATTACGAACAAAAGGACGGAGAAGGCGAAACCTTCCCCTTCATGCATCCAAGCTCCTAGTTACCACTTCCCACCTCATTGATACAATTAATGATAATAATTAGAAGAATAACTCTATAGAATCTATACTCTACTACAGGTCGGGCCCTAACTGATACCAACTCGAGTAAGGTCAAGGTCAAGGTCGAGGCCCTGAACGCCGCGGGGGTGATTTCGGGTGACCCCACTCCACTATTATTGGCCCTACGGAACAGAACAGAACTCCTATAGCAGCAGTTATATCTATATATATATCTATATCTCTCCAGTTCCAGTTGTCGAGTTGGCCCTGAATAACAGAACATTAATCCAATCCGCATAAAGAAACAATAAGTAATTGCTTGGAACATAAACTACAACAACCAACTCAATGAGCAAGTGACCTCATTAGCAGTCATATGAGATGGGAGTATCTTCCTGATCATTATATCAATCGTAGTACCTCTAGGAGCTGCTTCTATAGATGCCCCATACCCACTCTCTATAGTTGTGCAGTGATGCGGCAATTCCTTGCAGCTGTATTTGTTGTTTATTGCCTATCATGTTTATTTACTCTTCCTCTATTTTTGTTTACGGGTTTTGATCGAGTCTCGAGCTAGAAAGAGATGTTGCTTTCTTGATGGATGATCAAAAGCTGCCTATGCCCTTAGAATTGTAGGGGCTCGGTAAACAAGTTCAATTTATGATCCCACCACCCTAGTTTCTGTCTTCATTGGTGGATATGGGTAAGTGAGATTAGCTACTTCTTCGACTAGCTGTGATGCTGGGAGAAGAACAATTGTTTCAATAGGTGCTTCATATTGGTAAAATGCTTATGTAGGTGTAGGTGAATTAGTACCATTAAAGGCGGAGGTTGCACCTATTGCAGTTGAACCAGTTTCTCCACCACTAACATCTTAGCCATCACCTGAGCAAGCACCCCCATCACCAGTGGTTAGAGATCGAGTTAACTTGGTTCCAGGTAAAGCAGATCCCTTTAAAATAGTAGGGCTAGGCGTGGCCGATGGGCCCATTGAAGGAACAGCACCAGTCAAGCTCAGCATAGCTTCATGTTTTCTAGCCTACCCATAATGCATCTATTTCCTATGATGCCTATGCTAGTGGATCTGCTCCTATTAGCTTTGCATATAGAACAGGAATAGGCTCAGGGAATGGGTCTTAAACCATACGACCTGTCATGCTATAACCTATACTAATCCACCATAGTTGGTCCTTGGATCGTTCTCCAGTTTGTTTCGTATGAGCAGCATCAAAGCCATAAGTAGATATGGATCCAGGTGTAGTTGATCCTATTAGTGATTTAGTTGACTAAGTTCAAGCAACAGTTACTTTCCCGAACGAACAGAGATAGGGAAAGGGCTAACCTCTCGATGCAGATCATCTAGGGGTTTATGAAGAGCGAGATATAGATGTAGATACAGATCTGGTTGGTTGAAGTTCCAATGCCAATTTGAGAGTAAGCCCTAGGTTAAGTCGATCCACCCGTAGCAATAGATCTAGATGGAAATCCTCCATGTCTAAATGTATATCCCAGGGTTAAAGAACTAGCTTCCCTACTGATAAATCACTGCCATTAGCATAGATCTATAGATGGCTACTCTGGGGACTAACCTTTTATGCATAGCGATCCCCCTACAATTCTATGGGGGCCACTCGTCGAATGGAACCTTACTTTTTGTTCATATTGCCCCAAGACTAGAAGCGATCTGTCCACTTGTTCAGCGGGTGTAAGATGCGAATCAATAGGGTTATGTATATAGAGAGGACCTTGCCCAACAGGGCATTTTGTTTTCTGGGTTCAGTCATTTACCTAGCGCTACCTACGAGGCTTCGCTTCGATCAGACAAATTCTTAGATAGTCTATATCTCCAGGGCTCAACTCAGCAACCCTTGATTCTGTCATGTTTTCTGGGTGGATGAATAACTCAACCCTAAAGAAAGGCAGGTACGGCAATGCGGACCCTAACCCAAGCAATCCATGGGTTCTAAATGGTATCGCAATCCATAGGTCACCTTTCTTTGTCCTCCCAATACCCCATAGAAGTGCCAGGGACGGGAAAGGAGCCTTTGCACCCATGCTCATAAAGAATGCTCATATCTATTGGGTCAGGTGCTGCACCCGCACAACCTAGCACTACGATCATCTATATCTCCTGGTGAACATTGCTATATGTTATAGAGGTGGTGGCAGCTAGTCATGATCTTGACTTTCCCACCTGGCTAACTTAACCAGAATCGAAGGGTTCGGGCAACTATATAAAAGAAGGGAAAATCAACTGCCTTTCATTCTAAGCCTACCTTTTCTGAATAAAGAGATTCCTAAGAAACAGCGAGGATATGGGGCTTCCAAATTGAGTTGGATTTGAGCCTCTGGATGAATGGATTGGGGCGGAGAGAGATAGAAGGGTGGTGGGGGCATCTTGATGCTTCAGAGTGGGTTCTATTTCATACACGGATCGATCCTTTCCAAGCATTTCTCACTGGGACCGCTCCTCGGTATCAGATATGGGATGTTTATATCCATCCATAGGATCTGAATGACCCAGAAAACTTTTCTTTATCCGCCCCTATATATAATTTATAATTTGAGTGATGAGTTTATTTCGAAATTCCACCCCGCTGGATTGGAGGGGGAACGCCTAACATGAGTTTTAGAACCCACCCTTATTATTTCTTGAATGAGAGATTACTCTGCTCCACCAGGAGATCGTATCACTTAGGACCGAACTTCAGGGTTGTTTCAATCGATGGTAGATCAGGCACGGGACCACAAAATCCTTTTTCTTCTCTGGCTCGCTTAGAAAAACAAACTCTCCCTATCAATAGAACATGCACTCACTCTCGGGGTGGGTGGGAGGCTATAGTTAGGTGCCCATCCTAACCAACCTTCTGGATTCCCTTTCCCTCCTATCGATTCATACGAGTCAATGCGATAAACGGGGGCTAAATGACATCTATTGCGAAAGGGGGGAGACGTTTCGCTGGTCATAAAGAACTAATCGACTCAGTATTGCCAAACGCCGGATGAACAAACTCGATAGATCCATCTTCTTTCTGCATTAACGAATATGATCCCCGAAATGGTTACGGCGAGATGTTGCTATAGCCACTAGAAAATGTCAACCTTGTTGAGAATACCCCTAGAGCGATTCAATCTAGCCACGTCTAGGTTGTTGCCAGATCACTTGACCATATCTATATCCAATAGACTCGACTCATATAAATATATTCGGTTGATCAATGGGTTGAAAGATCTATCCCTCGACAACCTGGAAAGTTGAGTGCCCCCTCGCGAGTCAACCGGGTCTCGCTCCTAAAAGCTAGAAACAACTTTTTGATACGTCGAGAAAGGAGAAGTTGCCCAATCAATAGGTCGATCTCCTGTTCATGCACAATTAATATTATTCAATGGAAATAAGTTGCTTGAACGCCCAACTTTAATGCTTGCTGGAAATTTTGGAGAGCAGGTTATACTAGCGAGCTGATTCCTTAGAATAGTAGATGCTCGATTTCTTGGCATTATTTGCTTGAAATTCTTTTTAGAGGGCAACATCAACATATTTTCCCTGCAGTAGGCTTTGCTGGTTCTCCCTCTCCCAACATGAGGCTTTGCTTTAACCATTGAAGTAGAGGTTTCCTTTGATCCCCTCCGATAGTGCAGTTTATAAAAAAGGACATGGCGAGCAAAGGATACAGATAAACTAGCGACTACCGTTACTAGCCACTTTCTCTAAGTGCTCCTACTATTCTATGGGGGTGACCTCTCCTAGCTCTATATTATTGCCAGGGGTTGACATCTCGAACTCGACCTCGACGTCAGGGGTTCCCCACTATGACAAGCAGGATTGGAGGCTACGAATGAATGCAACCACCAAAAGCACTCGAGCTGGACCCATAAAGTGCCTGTTCCGGCAATCGTAGTAGCTAAAGCGTTGCTCCTTTAGTCAATTCTTTCTTGTCTTGGCCATAGGCGGCTTTGATAGCGCGATAAATCCCTACGGGCAAGAGACAAAAGAGGAAGGGTGGCTGTCGCCTACACCTTTCACCCCTAACCCTCCCCCATCGCATTTATGTTCCTCATGTCGTGATTCCACAATCAATACATTTGTCCCTACATGTAGTGAAGATGGGATGGGGATTGAATTCGACGGTATCCCTCCATGAACCTCTGTTATGCCCCTCTAGCGCGATCATTATTGAAATGTACGATGGCGGTCTCATGGCATGAGTGTGGGTTTAATCGCTCTGTGCCTTGGAAATGGAAATATTTGATAGGGAAAACTTCTGTCTGGTGCTTCTATTTCCTCCGTATACACAAGAGAAGAAGAAGACGTTATCAGTCCCAGTGGCGGAGGCACCAGAGCTTGCAAGAGCACAGTAAGCAAAGCCATAGGCAAAGGCAGGAGCCATACCGACCATTCGTTCGAAAGATCCAGTCCCCTCAGCATCTCTTCTAGTTCCAGTCCCAGATCCGGGTTCAGTTCCAGCCATTGACCCGGTTCTCATTTTATGCGCATATCTCCCTCGCTTCGGTTAATAGCTCTTGGTCGAAGGTTCCCCGTCACTGAGAAAATGAAAGGTTTAACTTGCGTAAATGTGAGTGGGTGGGTAGCGGTCAACACCTGGAAAGATCCGGCAGCTCTGCTAATCTCAGGACCTTCCCAATAGCGTATAGTTCTACGTAGCTAACAGAAGAATTCGTCGTTATGGAGATTCTATAGTTTAATACCCCGCAGAAGCATATGCCCTACACTTCTATGGGCGAGCAGATTCAGTGCCTATTATTTCTTTTGTTTACCTGAAGCCCGTTGATTAGATTGATTCAGTTGATCCACCAGTAGCAGCCCCAAATGCAATTTGTTTTCCGGATCGAAATGCATTCCATTCAGCACCTCGCCCAACATCCCTTCCATATCGAGACCGAGATCCACCAGTAGCGGAATCACTAGGAACAGAACGAAACAGTATCCATTTAAGTAGCTTAAACACCAGCTGATTGAGATCGAGAGCCTATAGATCCATATCCCATAGCAGATTCCCCAGTTTACTACCCAGTAGAGGTATAGAAAAGGTTCCAAGAAGTAAAGGAAACTAGAAATAGCGAGGCCGATGGAGTTCACCACCAAAGTTGTGTTTGATGCGATCAAAAAGCAAGAAGGTGGAGGCTAGAGAGTAAGAACCATAGCGAGGGGTTGGGGATCGACACCGAGTAGCAGATCCATCAGTAACAGGTAGAAGCATTTTGAGCCTTTTATCCGGAACGGAGAGAAATAGGCAGAGCGCCTAGTTTAGCTTGTTATTTCTATAGAGTGAGATTGACCATATGTAGATTCACCAGCAAAGCTAAGATCTAGGGCAAAGCCACCAGCACCCGTGGTTCTAGATTATCTAGTTGAATGAGTAAAAGAAGCACTTCGCCCAACACCTACTATTGGTTCCATATATAGATATAGGCCAACCCCCTATGGTGATGAATCAACCTAGGCCAGATATAGATAGGGGGCTCTCTAGCTACCTTCACCCTGAGAGGCTCTGCCTTTCTCTATCCTGAGAGGAGCTGCGGATGGTGGGAAGTCAACTTTAAGTGCTACTGCCTCCCCTACCTTCTATGGTGTTGCTTTTTCCACCGCTGCTTGCTCAGATGCCTCTGCTATCTCTACCTTTGCTATTGGTGCTTCTGTGTTTTAGTAAACAAGGTCAACCGGCGCTAGATATATACTGGATCTCCAATGAATGGATTTGGATCAAGAGTTT
>VDFB02184031.1:0-120126 GCA_007258455.2 Sequoia sempervirens
TACATAGAAGTAGAATTAAGCGTATTCGAATACTCTACATACTCATGCCTTATGCAATTGTTTCTCACTCTATGGTGTATTTCCTACATGTATGCTTCATGTGTGCTAATATGAATACTTCATCTACTTCTTAATTAATACATGTCCTCATGTTTGAATGCATGCCTATATGTGTTGTGTGTTGTGATCTACTTATCTCATGTGTATTCCTAATCCTACCAATGCATATTACAATTCCTTGTGTATCCCTACATGTATTTCTATGACTTATAAGTAATCAACCATTCTCCTAATTCATGCTTATATGTATACTTCATGACTCCGTGAAGTTGTGCACTGCTGCTTACAATAGATGTCTTACAAATACTCCATCAGTACACTCCATGTATATGTTTCATGAATTTATGATATGCTTCACCTCTTTTGTATATTTAGATGTTTGCAAGCTTATGTCTTCAACATATTTAATCCATGAATACTCTTCTCATGTATGTTGGTGTTTGATTCATGCCTCATGTGTATTCGAATGCAATTCAAGACCTACATGTGTAGATGTTTATGACACTTTCCTTTTGTGTTCAAGTGTATGATCCATGACTTGAGTGATTGCTTCATGTTTTATGTGTACATTATTAAGTATATTATATGAATACGATTCATACCCTAAGTGTATTCTAGTGTGGCTCATGACTTATGAATTCAAGTGTATTCAAGTGTGACTTATGTATTCAAATACATTAAAGTGTCTACCGCGTGATTTATGTGTATTAAAGCATATCCAAGTGCCTACTATGACTTATGGGTAATCAAGTGCCCTCAAGTGGATACTTTATGATTTATGTATGATCATGTGTATACTCTATTTATGTGCATACCTTGTATCTTACTTGTATTCATGTGATTATCTTGGGACTTGCGTGCATTCACACTATGTGACTTATGTGTATTTATGAATATACTTGTAATCCACAAATATCCTAAAATATACAAATATTTATGCTTCATTAAGTGTCTCTTTGTGTTAGCTTCATTCCTGACAAGATTACTCCATAGTGTTTTATGCTTGAAAGATTAGTTAACTTTTGCTTGTCAAAATGCTTCTTGAGTTGAGGAACTATTACTATTGAAGTAAAAATTGTTTGGAATTGTGATTGCTTGAGGACAAGTAGTCTTGGGCAGGGAAGACTGTCATGTTCCCACAAAATGGTAACTCCAAATGTATCGAATTACGATCAAAATCTAAATACAAGTAATTGCAACTTTAAAATAATTATAATTATCACAAGATTAACAATTTAACCATTATCATAAATAAGTATTATAATTATATTATAGAATAACAGATATTGTAACAGTAAGTCTGATTATAATATGTACAATTTATAAACATCATAAAATAATAGTCTATATTTAAACTAGTAGATGTAATTTCATAAAAAAGAATATATAACATGTAAAATAGGAAAGAAGAGATAAAATAAATAAATAAAATAAAATACAAAATAAAACATATAATTTATGCTAAATAAAAGAAAGATAAAACCCATCTTATTCCTAAGCATAACAACAGTCACCCTTTTTTGAAATCAATCAAAGGAGCCGACCCTTGGCTTGAAGTGATTCCTAACCAAAGAAGCTACGCATGGAGAGACACACCCAAGATTAAAACTCTTGATCGACCATATAAGGGACATTCGTGCAAGGTCAAAAGAATACATAAATAGGGAATAATCATCGATCAATGGACAATTGGAGGAAAGATAGATTTTGTAAGAGACGCAAGTTATATTAAACAAGGATTGAATGTTCATTCAAATTAGGCAAAGGATACATATAATAACAAAAGGGAATTTGATCAATAATATTAAAGAGGAATCGGGAAGATAATCTCAAGCACTACCTAAAGACTAAAGCATATTCAGGAAAAGACAAGAAGTTCGATATTAAAGGGAAATTGAGAATCAAATAAAGACAAGAAACTAAGCGGCTGATTTGGTGTAGCCATAGTAGGAGGGTCCTTAAAGAGAACAATCTAGACTGTGCAAGAAGAGTCACACAACATAAGCAATATGGAATATGGAGGAAAATGCAGATTTAAACATTCTCATTAATAAAAATCTTGATTACAATCAGCTGGCAAGATTCAGACTTATAGATTTGGCTCATAGGCTTGATACAACATGTTCAAAATACAATATTCTTATATGCTCCTTAATGTGAGCTAAATTCTAAAATCTCAAATCTTATATTCTTCTCGCTCCCTTCCTAATGATATATTACAATTATTTATATCACATCATGAGATCTAGAATCATCCGCATCGACCAAAGATTATTGCAATCTCCAATGAAGGAAATGTAATGGGTGCATGAACAAGTCGACCTCAAATTTGAATTACTCCTTGGTGAATGTATAGGATGAAGTGTGGACCTATAATTAAGGTCGGGGACACTCCATGGAACAATTTGAATACATTTTTGAGATCCGCAAGTTACAGGAAAGATCCACGAGATTGAACTAGCTATTAGGTTTGAAAATTATTTCGGTTCCGGTTCAAAAAACTGCCATAAAATCCTAAAGCGATAACTTGCTGGAAAAAGATTCAATCGCACTCAAATCTTGGAATAAGGAAAATGAACATGTCCATAATGAAAACATAGATCCATAGGGTTTGGTGAGCAAATATGATGAAACACTGAATCTGCCAACTTGAACTGAACAAGAACAAAACTGAAAGGAAATATTTTTGGTTGATGCAAGATTTCCAAGAACCAAGGATGCTCCTGCAAGTCATCCCACAATAATGGGTTACACTTTTTGGCCAAACTTGACATTGAAATCAACATTTTTAGAAAAAACTTCACTTTCTAACACCTATAGTAGGTAAACTGTTAGGAATTTCAAAATGATGTAAACTAGTGATTTGTGAGATTTTATTTGTAGATTTTAAATGTATTTTTTTTTTAAAAATGAAATTAAATTGTAATTTTTTTCATCTCCTTTGATAACTAGTTTTTAATAGTAAACAATATTTTTAAAAAGTGGTGTGTACTTCGGCTTGCATAACTTTTTTTCTACAAAGGATAAAATTTTGATTCTTTTGAATTTAGGTTCATAACACTAGTATCTAGTGCTTTCATTTTGTTTCATAATGTTTTGTTGAATATTTTTCTTTTAATTAAGTTTTGAAGTCAAACCAATTAAAATTTAGACATAGGTGCACTTCAGCTCGCATAACTTTTTTGGTATGTATTGAAATTATTTTTTTCTTTTTTTGTTGGAACGAGGACATCAATACCTAGTGCATATATATTTTTCAATGTTTTTTCTCAAATTTACTATTTTTCATAATAAATTTTCACTGAATTTAATGCTCGATGAAAAACCTATGTTCAGTAAAACTAAAAAATAAAATATAAAATAAAAATAAAATATATTAAATTTATAGTTATTGGAAAGCACGTTTCGATCACTACAGTCCTCCAACTTGGTTTACTAAGTTGACTCCATTTGCACCTCCTTCACGAGCTTGATAGTAAAAAAAATGCATAAATTTTGAAATGGTAGAGGGGAAGGTGAAAAAAGGGGGGTTCATTCAAACCCCCCTTCTAATGAAGGGGGTTCGAATGAACCCCTCCTATATGGTGCAAGTGGGAATTCATTAGAAGGGAGTGGGGGTTCATTAGAAGGGGGGCAGTCATTAGAAGGGGTGGTTCATTAGAAGGGGGGGTTTCATTCAAACCCCCTTCATTAGAAGGGGTAAGCCATTTTGAATTTTTTGATGGATATTTCTAATTTTTCTTCATGCAAAAAATTGCAACCTTCTATTGTGGGTTTACCCCTACATCAGACGTTTGAGGTTATTTGAAAAGTGAGTCCCTCACTTTGTTGGGGCTAAAGGAAAACCAAAATGGTCTACCTCAACCTGAGAAATCCAAGAAGAATCCTCTACTGGTTTTACTTTCCACTTCACAAGATATTCTTTGTACTATCTTCCATGAGTTTTCTTCCCATCTCTAACATCCAAAATCTCTTCTATCCCATTTGATTGTTGTTTAGGAAACTAATTCCCCAATTTTTCTTTACTGTCTTCACTGAATTATGCTTCATGGTACTGATGTAGTTCTGCAATGTTGAATATAGGTGATATACCCATTCCATCTGGTAACTCCACTTCATATGCATTCCGTGAATCAAATTTCTTCAAAATCATATAGGGTCCAAACTTCCTCATCTTCAGCTTATTGTATGTGCCAACTGGAAATCTTCCCTTTCTCAAATACACCATCACTTCATCTTCAACTTTGAACTGCTTATGTCTCCTCTTTTCATCTGCTTTCTCCTTATACTTCTGGTTCATATTTTCCAATTGATCTTTCACTTGAGTATGTACTTTCTTCATATGTTCTGCAAATTCCTCTGCTTCTGCACCCCTTCTATCTTCCTTACTGATGTCTCTCAACTCTGATATACCTCTAGGATGAACTCCAGTAACAATCTCAAAAGGTGTCTTTTCGGTACTCATGTTCACTGAATTATTGTAAGCAAATTTTTCCTGTGCAAGGATTAAATCCCAACTTCCAGTCTTCTCTCCAACCAAGAATCTCAACAAATTCCCCAAACTCTTGTTTACTACCTATGTCTGTCCATCATTCTATGGGTGAAAAGTAGAATTGAACTTCAAATCTTTCTTCAACTTCTTCCAAAGTGTCCTCCAAAAGTAACCAAACTTTGTATCTTTGTCTAAAACAATACTCCTAGGTAATCCATGCAATCTGACCACTTCCTTGAAAAATAAGTTTGCTACATGTACTACATTTGTTGTCTTCTTACAAGGTATGAAATGTGTCATTTTAGAAAATCTATCTACCACCACAAATATAGAATCATTACCTCTTTGTGTCTTCGGAAAACCAAGTATGAAATCCATGTTGATATCCTCCCAAGGTCTCTCTGAAACTGTCAAAAGCTTATACAATCCAACATTTTGACTACTCCCTTTTGCAACTTGACAAACTTTGCAACTCTGGACAAATTTCCTAACATCCTTATGAATCTATGGACAAAAGTAATTTTCACTTACCAATGCTACCGTCTTATCAATTCTAAAATGTACTGACAATCCTCCACTATGTTTTTCTTTCACCAGGTTAGCCCTCATTGAACTCTGGGGTATACAAAATTGATTCCCTTTGAACAACATATCCTCCTAAATGAAATAATCCAACCATTGACTCCTATCCTTCAAAACTGGTTCTTTACAAGCTCTCCAAGGTTCTGCAAAATCCAGGTCTTCCTCATACAAGTTCTTCAATTCATCAAAGCCTAATACCTCCACTCTCATCTTTGTCAGTAAATTCCTTCTACTCGAAGCATCAACAACTCTATTTGACTTTCCACTCCTATGTTTCAAAAAAAAAGTATAACTTTGCAAGAATTTCATCCATCTCATGTGTCTCTAATTCAATTTACCTTAACTGTTCAAATATTGCAATGCCTGATGATTTGTATACAACACAAACTCCTTAGGCAACAAATAATGTCTCCACTTCTTCAAGGCTTGAACTATGGCATAAAACTTCAGATCATACACTGAATATCTTCTCCTAGCATCATTCAACTTCTCACTAAAATAAGCTATTGGCCTTCCTTCTTGACTTAATACAGCTCCAATTGCATTTCCAATTGCATCACAATCTACTTGAAATACCTTATTAAAGTTTGGTAAAGCCAACACAGGCTGCTCAGTCACTTTTTGTTTCAACAACTCAAAAATCCATTTTTCTCTAGATGTCCACCTAAAATCCTTCTTATCTCCTCTCATTGTTTCTGTCATAGGACTGCAAATATAATTGAAATTCCTAATGAACTTTTGGTAGAAACTAGCCAATCCATGAAATAATCGTACCTCTCCAATGCTATCTGGTGTAGGCCATTCAACAATTTATTTTTGCTTCTCAGGATCCATCTTCAATCCATCCACAGATATCACAAATCCTAGATATACCAATTATTCCTTCATGAAACTACACTTCTTAATGTTTATCAGCTACTTCTCTTGTCTCAACCTCTGCAAAACTTGTCTTACATGCAACAAAAAAATTTCTCTAGTCTTACTGAAAATCAAGATGACATCCAAATGAACAATCACAAACTTACCCAAGAATATATTCAATACCTCATTCATCAACGTCATGAAAGTACTTGGTGCATTCGTTAGTCCAAAAGGCATCACCAACCACTCATACAATCCTTCATTTGTCTTGAATGTTGTCTTCCACTCATCCCCTTCATTGATTCTGATATGATGATAACCACTCTTCAAATCTATCTTTTTAAAGTATTTAGCTCCACTAAAACAATCCATAATGTCATCCATTTGGGGCAAAGGAAATCTATACTTCACTGCGATCTTGTTTATGGCTCTAGAGTTTGTACATTTCCTCCATTCTCCATCCTTCTTAGGTGCTAACATAGCAAGTATTGCACAAGGACTTAAGCTTTCTCTGATCAAACCCTTCCTCAACAACTCTTGCACTTGTCTATTCAATTCTTCATTCTCTACAAGTGTCATCCAATGTGTTGCTTTATTGGGAAAACTAGCTCCAGGAATCAGATCCATGCAATGACTAATACTCCTCACAGGTGGTAATCCATCAGGTACATTATCTGAAATGATCTCCTCATATTCTGTCAACAACTCCTTTATCTCTTTCTTTTGTTCTTCTACATGCTTCAAATCTTCAACCTTCTTAGAAACCAAGGCATAACACATGTTCTCATGTCTCAATCCATCCAGAAATCTCCTTCCATCAACCAAAAAATTCTAACATTCGTACAAACCTCAACTTTAGGAACATCTTCCAAGGGTAACAAAGTCTGCTTCATCCCATTAGCAACAATGGTATATGTATTCTTCTTTCCATCATGAATAGCATGTCTATCATACTGCCAAGGTCTTCTCAACAGAACATGGCCTACATCCATAGGCATGATATCACACAAAAATTCATCATGATAATTTCCTATCTTTAATTTCACCAAACATTGTTCACTTACCAGTATCTTATGCTCATCTTGAATCCATGCTATCTGATAGGGTTTTGCGTGTCTCAATCTTTCCAACTTCAATTTGGGCACCATTTCTTCAGAAACTAGGTTCTTTGAGCTTCCATTGTCAATGATCACTTTGCAACATTTACCAGCTACTTTTCATCTGGTCCAAAACAAATTATTTCTTTGCAACGGTTCTTGCTCCAACTCACTTTGACACAATACTCTTCTATTCACCAACACTTCTCCATCTTCCGGTTTGTTAGATGATCCAACATGATCTTCCTCAACAAAGGTTGTTCTTCTATTGTTTTATGTCTTTCTACTTGTCTCTCCATGATTACATTCAAAAGCTCTATTTCCTTCTCCACCACATTTAAAAAAAGTTCCCCTGAATACTCTCTTGTCCTCTATCATCTTTTCTATAACCCTCATCCTGGTAACCACCATATCCTCCTCTTTGGTAAGAATTTCCATCACCTCTACAATACGAATTGTCATTCTTATTGACTTCCTTATCTTTATTCTGCTCTGCAAAAGTTCCTCTTCCTCCTCTAGTAAAAACTCTTCCTCTTTGAAATCTTTGACCTCTTCCTCTCTGTCTTTGCTCATGTCTTTTATTCAGCTTCTCTTCTACTTTTAGAGCACAATGATACACCTCCTCCACACTCTACAATTTAATCAAACTAATCTCATCCTATATAGACAACCTCAAACCATTCACATATCTAGCTACTTGCTCGATCTCATCCTCCGAATGTCCAGATCTGATATTCAACTTGTAGAATTCCTCAATATACTCTATCACACTTAACTCCTGCTTCAATTTTGCAACTTCCGGAACAAACTGATCTAATAATCTACAGGCATAAACTTTGTCTTTAATTTATTCATCATCTAATCCCATGATTTTATCTTTTCCTTTCCTCTTCTTTGCCTATATGTCTGCAAATTTTCCCACCAAAGTGATGCATGTCCTTTCAACTTTGTACAATCAAATTTCACCTTCTTATCTTCAATGGTACCTTCAAAATCAAAATAATTTTCCATCTTTGTTATCCAATCAAGCAATTCTTCTGAATCCAACTTACCATTATAATCCAATGGGTTGAAATGTGGTTTTGTATTCGTTATAATTAGGGCTCTTATGAACCTCTCTTCTCCTTGATCTAGGCCAGGTTGATCTTCGCTTCCTCTTTCTTCCTTTACTTCTACCTCTTTATTACTCACATCATCAACTATTTTACCTCTCCTCTGGGTTGTTTCAACTGCATCTAATCTAGGAGCAATTCCTCTCAATAGCTCCATTAAAGTTGGGTATGCATTTCCACATGCTCCATTTCCTCTAAAATTTATTCTTCTCGCCATCTTTACACAAGTCCTCTACAGCTACAGGTCAGATCCTCAGTCCGCCACCCCACAACAAATCTTCAATAGGACTCCACAAATTCTAGCAATCTCTCACATATCGAATCTTGCTCTGATACCAATCTGGTGTAGCCACGAAAGGAGGGTCCTCAAAGAGAACAATCTGAACCATGGAGCAAGAGTCATACAACAAAAGCAACACAAAATATGGAGGAAAATGCAGATTCAAACATTCTCATTAACAAAAATCTTGATTACAATCGGCCGGCAACATCTAGGCTTGCAGATTCGGCTCATAAGCTTGATACAACATGTTCAAAATACAATATTCTTTTATGCTCATTCATGCGAGCTGAAATATAACATCTCAAATCTAATATTCTTCTTGCTCCCTTCCTAATGATCTATTACAATTATTTATATCACATCTTGAGATCTACAATCATCTGCAGTGGAAAAAGATTATTACAATATCCAATGAAGGAAATGTAACGGGTGCATGAACAAGTCGGCCTACAATTTGAATTACTCCTCGGTGAATGCATAGGATGAAGTGTGGACCTATAATTAAGGTCGAGGACACTCCATGGAACAATTCAAATCACACCGTCGAGATCTGAAAGTTACAAGAAAGATCCACAAGATCGAACTAGTCGTTAGGTTTGAAAATTATTCTAGTTCTAGTTCAAGAAACTGTCATAAAATCTGGAAGCGATAACTTGTCGGAAAAAGATCCAATCACGCTCAAATCTTGGAATAAGGAAAATGAACATGTCCAAAATGAAATCATAGATCCACAGGGTTTGGTGAGCAAATATGCCGAAACACTGAATCTTCCAACTTGAACTGAACAAGAACAAAACTGAAAGGAAATTTTTTGGTTGATGCAAGATTGCCAAAAACCAAGGATGCTCTTGCACCATTATTAGAGACAAGGTCAAACTGCATTATGAGGAAGGATCATGACCTGCGGTTGGAGGAGGGAAGTCGTTCTTAGTATTTTAGTAGCCACCACATGTGATTTACAAGAAGTTGTGATAGTTGGGAGAGTAAGGAAAAGAAAGTTATAAAGGCAACAATAGATATCAAAGGGAATCAATGATAAGAATCATAGTGGAGAGGCAACAAAGGATAGGAATAGAGTATTATTAAGTTCTATACACTAATCAAGGTTATAGGTAAGGGATCTTTGTTATTAGATAAATAATTACTATTTATGTTGAAAACTAATCTATAATAAATAAATGATAATAAATGATTGGATTAAGAATTTAGTATATATATATATATATATATATATAAGATAAATACAAATCTATTAAATATAATATGTTCTTTGGATATACAACTCATATGTTGATAATTAAATTTCGCTAATTGATAAGCTTAGATATATATAATATACTGCTTAAGATTATCCAATAATGATGCTTGCAACAATTATTGAGTCTTATAAGTAATAATGACTCTATTCATTCACTAGGATGATAAATGGTATGATAGAATATCATCCTTGGGATCTTGATAGACATTTAATATCTAACATAATGTAATTGTGAAATATAACATAGATAGAATCATTCATAGGAGTGATAAGGGAGAAATGAGTAAACCTTTGACAAGAATGAAATATCTGTATCATCTTTGATCTTATTAGATATTATCACTAAAATTATTCATCTTCAAGGCTTCTAATGTGTCTTTGAGAAACCCTTTGAGTGCAAGATTCAGGTTTAAGTGCCTCCACTAGAAAGGGGTCATTACAAGTGGTATTAGAGCAGCTTTCTTGCCATCCTATGAAATTAGCGTATGTAAATGAACCAAAGAAGAAGGTATATTCTATAAACATTAAAAAACACATTCTGACTCATGCAGATTAGGTATGGCCTGTAACCATTGAATATAATTACTCTACTATTAAGATATATGTAAATTGTGAGATTTTGAATAAGAAAAGTGATATTGTTTTGGCAATAAATAGGGAATTTAAATACTAATTGGTGGTTAATAGACTTATCTAAATATGATTGATAAATATATGTGATAACCAATAAATATATTATAGGTGGTTGATGAATGCAATTTATACATAATAATATTTATCTAATTGATACTATTTATTATCGTCATTTTAGGGAATGCATATCACCACTATAGTATTGCTAATATGTTATTTTGAATTGGGCAACTAATAATGTTATGATGATATATTCTATCCTAATTATGGTGTGTGTAACTATAAAAGAAAGGAAAATTACATCTATGCACCCTCGGCAATATTAAAGACCATTATGATCTATCATTTTATTAAAACGTAGAATAAGAAGGTGACATCATTGGTTGGGAAAACAAGAGGTTCCTGCAAATCAAAGTGGTAAGTATTAGGTGTGTAATTTCATAGCCCTAAATCAACAATCATAAATATCTTCATCTAATTAGAAAATACTATTTGTTAAACACGTTATGAATGTAAATATTAATGATTGATAAATTGGATTTGATACTGATAAAGATGTTAATGGAGATATTAATATTTGATAATTGATAAATATAAACATTGAATAGCATAAGGGTCTACTGCATATACATTCATGTGGTAAATAGATTATTTACATTAAAATATTAATATCTTGATGTATTCATGAATCTCCATAGTATGGTGTAATTATAGGTAAATTGTCAATACGATGATCATTAGATGCAATTGGCTGTATCATCATGTTGGTGTAGGTTTTTTATTTTCCTTATGTTAGGGAATATTTATTTTTCCTACACACATTATTAAGCTTTCTTAGGTTATATTTTAATGGTTAGGAGGAGCACATGTGGCATAATCCTACAATCGCGTGTCATTCACACCCACCTTTGGGTAGTTGAATGTCACACCCTCTTTTGGACTTATTTGCCACCTCCCCATAACCATTTTTTGTCTTTACCTGAATTGGCATAACCATGTATTTGGCATTTACCAAGTAGGTAAAACCTCCCACCTATTATGGGTTAAGGGGAGTTATTATTCCTCTTGGTTTTATATGCCTATATTTTTCTATATAAACAAGCCCTCACCTCTCCCTATGCTAATGAGAACACTAGCTCAAATTGTGAGTCTAGTTCAATGCTAGGAGAGTGTTGAGTTTTGTTCATCTCTGGGTTTTTATCTTGCTTTCCTTCAGTCACTTTGATCTTGGGTGGTTTCACAACCAAATCTAACATGGTATCAGAGGTGGTTGTGAGTTGTAGATAAGCAATTTGTTCAATCCATTATTGAAAGCAAAGGATGCTCTTCTCTGGCATCCGATGATGACTTGGAGAAGCAAAAAATGCTTGATAGAGATTTCAATTTCTAGGGGGGTTCTTTTCTATTACATTTTTTTGCAGGTATTTAGGAGCTTCCTGGAGACATTATGAGCTCACCATTGAGTTTAGAGCAGCCGGAAAAGTCAGAATTGACTTTTATTTCGTCCATATCGGACATCGGGTGCGAGATCTGTGAAGGACTGAAAAAGAGGTTTTTAGAGAGGTTCCTGAAGGTAGCTGATATTTTGGATCATTTTCAGTGCAAACGGACCTCGCCATCGCGCTCAAAATGCATCAAAACCTAAAGATTGACTGCCAAATCGTCAAAAACGGAGAAAGTCATTTTTTAGGCAAATTTTTTTGAGACAGTTCTATACGCCCCCCTGCGTATAGTACAGTACGGATATTTTTTTTTAAAAAATATTTTTCTTGCAGAAAAATTATTATTATTTATTCAAAAAAAATCAGCGAAAAAAATCAATGAAGTTCTTTTTCAAAAAAAATATTAAAAAAAATTAAAAAGGTACAAGGTACCTGTGCAAGCGTAGGCCCCTGTACCTGCAGTGTGTACCATACTTGGAGGCTGCAATGCATTTAAGCCTATTTTAAAAAGGTTGTACATCTTTGCTTTCAAGGGTTCGATCCTTTTGAAGCTTATAAGTTTTTTAATAATTAAATTTTTTTATTATTAAACTTTTAATATTTCAAAAATTTCAAAAATCAAACCATTAATATCTGCGCCTCCCACCATACCCTCCTCGGCTCCTACACCTGTCTGTACTTTCATGCCACATTTTGCAGTTCTACTACATTTGGTGTCTTTTTTTGGCGATTCCACTAATTTGGAAGAGTTCTATTTTTATCTAGTAATTCTCTAGTTTTGGCAGCATTTTCAATTTAGTGGCATTTCAACTATTTTTGGAGGCGTTCCAGATTTAGCAAAGGTTCAGTTAAATTTAGCAGAGGTTGATTTTTTTTAAATCTGGACCCCTCTCCATTGAAGTTTTCACTTTTGCACCTCAATCTTAGAGCATGATATCTCGGTCATACGAAGGCGTTTTTCAGTGCAATGTTTTTTGATTTGGGGTAAAATTTTGCGCTCTTTACAGTGGTGTGATTTATTTTTACTCAAGTGATTCCATTTTTCCATAAATTCAGGTTTTTCATCAGATCTAAAGCACAGTCATCATTTTTTTGAACTTCAAATGGATATAACTTTCACATACGACCTTGTATTGAGGTGATTTTTTTTTTGAAAGTGAATATTTTTCCGAGCACTACACATTGGTGCTATTTTGAGGTTATCATTCTAAAATTTGATTGTACTTTCAATATTTGGGTCTATTTTAGACATTTGTAAAACTCTGGAAAACAACTCCAACATTGTAAACGCACTGATTTATAAAGTGCCAAATCTTTTTTGTTGGGGGGAGGGGGGGGAGATTCTTAATTGAGTGAAAAAGGGGGGGTCTCTCTCTTTGTGTGTGTGTGTTTTTTATCTATTCACTTGTGCTTTTCTTTTCTTTCACACATGGATCATTCCAAGGTTCCTTTGCTAACACCTTATAATTATGCAACATGACATTAACATGCATGGAATGCCTTAATGCAACTTGGGTATACTCCATATGTTGAAAACAAGGTAGCTGAACCTAAAGATGATAAGGATAAGATAAAATGGATTTTTGAACATACAAAAGCTCTTGGATGTCTTCGTAGCTTTGTTTCCCTTGATCTTATGTTTCAGATTGAATCTTGTACAAATTCACATGATGCTTGGGAAAAGTTAAAATATTTGTATGGTACAATAGATGAAGTCAAAGGTTATCAGATTGAAAATGAATTGATGAGCCTTGATCCAAAGAACTTTGGCAACATCCAGGATTATATTACTAAGGTTAATGATTTGAGAGAACAATGTAAAGCTTGTGGTATTGATAAAAAGGACATTCAATTAATCTATAATACACTGAATAAACTTGGTCCTGAATTTGCAGCTTTTGTTTCTAGCTTTCATACTCATAGACTGACTATGGGATCTACATATACTATGCCTTCATTTGCATATTTTTCTGAGATGTTAATGCATGAACAACAAAAGCTTCTTTCTATGGGTCTCATAAAGCCATCACAAACTCAGGCCTTGTTGGCTAGTCAACCTAAGGGACAGAAAGAGTCAGGACAATCTGACAAGAAACAAAAGAAATCTAAGAAAAATCCACACACAGATCAAGCACAACACAAATCCTCTACAAGGGAGGACTCATCTAAGAAGGAGAAGTCTACTTGTTCATATTGCAAGAGGACTAGACATGAAGAACATTCTTGTTATAAGAAGGATATTGATGAGCTGAAACATCTTCTTAAGAAGAACAACATTGATCTACCTTCTAGAATGTCTGAGTCTACTTCTTCTTCTTCACATTCCAAACAGTCACGATCTAGTAAGGATAAAGGTCATGCAGGATTTGCTTCTGAGTCTAAGAAAAATAAAGGTAAAGCTCTTTGTGCTTCTACAAGTCATGAAGTAGGGAAATGGCTCCTAGATTCTAGAGCTTCTCATCAAATGGCTTCTTCACAGTCTATGTTCTCTTCTTTTGAGCCTTGTGCTATGCCACCTATTTTGATGGGCAACAACACTTACATGAGTGTAATTGGGAAGCGTTCTATTGATATTGGGGATGGCACCTTCAATGATGTTTTGTGTGTACCTCACTTGACAAATAGTCTTCTTTCCATCTATCAGATCACTCATGGTGGATTAGGGAAGACTGTGGAATTCACACTTGATTTTGTTATCATCAGAGACTTGGAGAGCAGAGAGATAATTGCTACTGGGATAGTTGATCATGAATCTCGGTTGTATACCTTTTCAAACTTTTCACCTAATGGTTCTAATCCTTTGGCTGTTGATCACACTCCTTGTGTGACATTTGATTTTGAGGAGAATTTTGGCTATTTGAATCTTGGTATTCTCACATCAGATCTAGTTATTGAGCCTTACATTCCTTCTCCTCTATCGACTGTTGCTTCTAGGGATACTTGTGTTACATTCATGGCTACTTGTGATTTAGTGCAACAAGATTGACATTGTCTTCCAGATATAGTTGCTTGGGATGACTACTTGACAAACATTGCAGGTTTGTTCATAGAGTCTCATATTTCAGACTTGGGAAACAGTATTCATGGCATCCATCTTCTCTTTGATGAAGTTGATTCTTCTTCAATTTTTATGGAGGAACCTTTGGATCCTCTTGTTCTTTCTCCACATGATCATTCATCACAGTTTGACATGAGTGTGGATACTTTTGAGCAGCATTTGGAGGAGGCATCTTTGTCTTCAAAGGAGGTAGTTGAGTCTTTGGATTTTGTTCTACACACATCTCTAGGTTTTGGATTGTCATCTTCATCAGTGTGGCCTAGAACACCTGATTTGGTGGTGGCAGCTTTTAGCATCGATGTGGAGACAGATGAGTAGTTTTCAAAAACTTCATACATTTTGAGCTTTCTTCCCTCATATTCATTTCAGGAATGGGAAGAAATTCTTCATACACCTTTGGTTTTGTTTCTTCTTAAGGGGAGGAACATTGTTCGACGATCGTGGACCATGTTCTATATTCAGTTTTGAGCTTCAACCATTGGCATAATTGACTACTTTGGGGAAGGCTACATGGTCTTTCCTATCCTTTCTATTTTGGATGGGACTTCTTCCTTGCATGGGATTCTTCTTGTGTTGGGAAACTTGTTCTCTTTTCTCTCTTTTGGGGAGGAGTTTTGTCCCACTGGGTTTTCTCCTTTACTCCATTTGTGAGAGAATTTTGTACATGGGTACCTAACATGGCCTAGTAGTCGGGACCCATATTTTCATCTTTGTGTCTTCTCACCCACCTAAGCTATGCTTAAGGGGGGTGTTGGTGTAGGTTTTTTATTTTCCTTATGTTAGGGAATATTTATTTTTCTTACACACATTATTAAGCTTGCTTAGATTATATTTTAATGGTTAGGAGGAGCACATGTGGCATAATCCTACAATCACATGTGTCATTCACACCCACTTTTGGGTAGTTGAATGTCACACACTCTTTTGGACTTATTTTCCACCTCCCCATAACCATTTTTTGTCTTTACCTAAGTTAGCATAACCATGTATTTGGCATTTACCAAGTAGGTAAAACCTCCCACCTATTATGGGTTAAGGGGAGTTATTATTCCTCTTGGTTTTATATGCCTATATTTTTCTATATAAACAAGCCCTCACCTCTCCCTATGCTAATGAGAACACTAGCTCAAATTGTGAGTCTAGTTCAATGCTAGGAGAGTGTTGAGTTTTGTTCATCTCTGGGTTTTTATCTTGCTTTCCTTCAGTCACTTTGATCTTGGGTGGTTTCACAACCAAATCTAACACATCAAACAATCATGTAGTTGGTTGAAGGATGGAACCGATAGGTTGAGAAGGTGCTAGACTTCTCTAAGTACTCCACTCACAATGGTGACTGGCAGTCTGCCATTGTTGGGCCAAGGGGGGCTTCCATATCCACTCTCGGGCTTAGAGAGAGTATTTACAAGCCTCGTATGGAAGTCCTTCCTCCAATCGATCGCATGGTTGGATCAAACTTGAGGAACTCTCCATCATAGTAGGAGATGGGGAAATAGGAAGTGCAGAATGGATAACAGGTGCTAGAGGCCCTTCCAGGTAGTCCACCTACATGGATGACTGTGTGTCTGCCATTGTTGGGCCAAGGGGGCATGCGTAGCTGCTCTTGGGCTTCGAAGGAACACCTCTATGGGTGTCTCAATTGAAACCATCTTATTCAACCATACCTATGATCGAGAAGACCAATAACTTTAGCAAGTGTTCAAGTATATGCTTTAAGATAATTTATGTGTATGAATGCTTCATAACATATGTTAGTGTGAATGCTTGTGTATTACGTGTCTTAACGTGTCTATTTCATACTCATGTGTATACTTGATGACCATGGGAAGGTGGACGGGTCCACGTTGTAGTATGGGATGCATCGAATCCTCCTTCCCGATTGTCTGAGGTATACTTCATTCAAGTGTATTTGTGACTGATTGTATACTCTATGACTTGTGATTGAATTTGTAATTAGGTGTGTACTCTATGATTGTATTTGTATTTGAGTGTATACTCTATGACTTGTGATTGTATTTGTATTTGAGTGTATACTATGTGACTTGTATATGTATTTGAGTGTATACTCTACAACATATTTGTATAGCTTGTGACCTTGAATTCAACTGTGTACTTCATGATGATGTATTCAAGTGTATACTCTATGATATTGTATTTGTTGCGACTTGTATTCAAGTGTATACCTTGTAGCTTGTGTGCCCATGTGTATTCATGTGTGTCTCGCACGTATTCATGTTTTACATGTATTTATGTGTATGCTTTGCGAAGTATATATTTCATACTTTATATATTCATGTGTATGAATCATGCCCCTACATTCATATCTTCATTAAATGACTCTACTCTTGTGTATTTAGATACATGCTTTCTACCTTATGTATATGTTCATGTGTATTAAAATGTATACCTCATGCTTTACCCACCTTATGGTGTTTGTGTTTCATGGTATATAGGGACATGCTTAACATCTTACTTGCCTACTTCATGATTGATGTACTCTAATACATGACTATCCCATTCTTAAATGTATACTTTGGTTTGTGTAATTCATGCCTTATATGTATTTGTTTGTATTTTTTGAGTATATCTTCTAGCATTCTTATGCCTATGTCTTTATGTATGATCATTTCGAGTTTTTCAATGAATGCTTCATGTTGTGTATTTGTGTGTGTACTTAATTGTCTTTTGAAATTCCTTATACTTCATGTACCTCATGTGTATTTTTATTTATTGAGTGCATTTATTCCATACATAGAAACTGTAGAATTGAGTGTACTCAAATACTCTACATACCCATGCCTTATGCAATTGTTTTGTGCTCTATGGTGTAATTCCTACATGTATGCTTCATGTGTGCTAATATGTTCATACTTCATCTACTTCTTAATTAATACATGTCCTCATGTTTGAATGCCTATATGTCTTGTGTGTTGTGATCTACTTATCCCATGTGTATTCCTAATCTTGCAAATGCATATTACAATGCCTTGTGTATCCCTACATGTATTTCTATGACTTATAAGTAATCAACCATTCTCCTAATTCATGCTTATATGTATACTTCATGACTCCGTGAAGTTGTGCACTGCTACTTAAAATAGATGTCTTACAAATACTCCATGCGTACACTCCATGTATATGTTTCATGAGTTTATGATATGCTTCACCTCTTTTGTATATTTAGATGTTTGCTTATGTCTTCAACATATTTACTCCATGGATACTCTTCTCATGTATGTTGGTGTTTGATTCATGCCTCATGCGTATTCAAATGCAATTCAAGACCTGCGTGTGTAGATGTTTATGACACTTGCCTTTTGTGTTCAAGTGTATGATACATGCCTTGAGTGATTGCTTCATGTTTTATGTGTACATTATTAAGTATATTGTATGATTACGATTTATACCCTAAGTGTATTCCAGTGTGGCTCATGACTTATGAATTCAAGTGTATTCAAGTGTAACTTATGTATTCAAATACATTAAAGTGTCTATCGTGTGATTTATGTGTATTCAAGCATATCCAAGTGCCTACTATGACTTATGTGTAATCAAGTGCCCTCGGGTGGATACTTTGTGATTTATGTATGATCATGTTTATACTCTATTTATGTGCATACCTTGTATCTTGTATTCATGTGAGTATCTTGCGACTTGCGTGCATTCACACTATGTGACTTATGTGTATTTATGAATTTACTTGTAATCCACAAATATCCCAAAATATACAAATATTTATGCTTCATTAAGTGTCTCTTTGGGTTAGCTTCATTCCTAACAAGATTACTCCATAGTGTTTTATGTTTGAAAGATTAGTTAACTTTTTCTTGTCAAAATGCTTCTTGAGTTGAGGAGTTGTAACTATTGAAGTAAAAATTGTTTGGAATTGTGATTGCTTGAGGGCAAGCAATCTCCCTACCATGTTCCCCCAAAATGGTAACTCCAAATGTATCGAATTATGATCAAAATCTAAATACAAGTAATTGCAACTTAAAAATAATTATAATTATCATAAGATTAACAATTTAACCATTATCATAAATAAGTATTATAATTATATTATAGAATAACCGATAGAATAACCGATATTGTAATAGTAAGACTGATTATAATATGTACAATTTATAAACATCATAAAATAATAGTCTATATTTTAAACTAGTAGATGTAATTTCATAAAAAATAATATATAACATATAAAGTAGGAAAGAAGAGATAAAATACAAAATATAACAATATAATTTATGCTAAATAAAAGAAAGATAAAACCCGGCCTATTCCTAAGCATAACAACAGTCGCCCTATTTTGAAATCGGTCAAAGGAGCTGACCCTTGCCTTGAAGCGATTCCTAACCCAAGAAGCTATGCATGGAGAGACACGTCCAAGATTAAAACTCTTGATCGGTGCAAGGTCAAAAGAATACATTTATGGGGAATAATCATCGATCAAGGGAAAATTGGAGGAAAGACGGATTTTTTAAGAGACACTAGTTGAATTAAACAAGGATTGAATGTTCATTCAAATAGGACAAAGGCTACATATAATAACAAAAGGGAATTCGATCAATAATATTAAAGAGGAATTGGGAAGATAATCCCGAGCACTGCCCAAAGACTAAAGCATATTCAGGAAAAGACAAGAAGTTCAATATTAAAGGGAAATTAAGAATCAAATAAAGACAAGAAACTGAGCGGCTGATTAGAGACAAGGTCAAACTGTGTTATTAGGAAGGATCATGACTCGCGGCTGGAGGAGGGAAGTCGTTCTTAGTATTTTAGTAACCACCACATGTGATTCAAAAGAAGTCATGATAGTTGGGAGAGTAAGGAAAAGACAGTTCTAAAGGCAACAATAGATATCGGATAGGATTCATAGTGGAGAGGCAGCAAAGGATAGGAATAGAGTATTATTAAGTGTCTGCAGACTGATCAAGGCTGTAGGTAAGGAATCTCTGTTATTAGATAAATAATTACTATTTATGTTGAAAACTAATCTAGAATAAATAAATGATCAGATTAAGAATTTTAATATAATATATTATTTAGATATACAACTCATATGTTGATAATTATATTTCAGTAATTGATAAGCTTACATAAATATAATATATTGCTTACGATTATTCAATCATGACGCGACTCTATTTATTCACTAGGATGATAAATGGTATGATAGAATATCATCCTTGGGATCTTGATAGACATTTAATATCTACTGTAATGTACTTGTGAAATATAAATAGAAAGAACCATTCATAGGAGTGATAAGGGAGAAATGAGTAAACCTTTGACAAGAATGAAATATCTATATCATCTTTGATCTTATTAGATATTATCATTGAACTTATTGATCTTTAACGCTTCTAATGTCTCTTTGAGAAACACTTTGAGTGCAAGATTCAGGGTTAAGTGCCTCCACTAGAAAGGGGTCATTACAAACCGTCAGTATTAATCTTTGGGAAATCCGTCGGAGGAGGCAACCATCTTCCAACCCTTTGAACCTTCCTTTTTGCCCTCCTTCCTCTTCTGACACACATAGAGACCGAAGTCAACCCCTGCAAGCCTAATCTATTCACAATCTCATCATGACTTCTTTCCAATGGAAATGCCACATCACATTTAGCTTCCACTGTCTCTTGGATCATACCAACAATTTTGTGCCAAACCTGTTGAGCCATCATCTTCTCCCCACGAAAAATCCTACGATTCCTTTCCAACCAAATTTGTTAGAGGATAAACGTAGGACCAATGCTCCACACAATTTGGAGAAAAGAGGCCTAGGAGGGGGGCCTTCCTAGATTGCTTCAAAACTCAACAAGGGAAGACGCATGAACACAAGGATGTTTCCAAACACCCCACCACCAATGCTAGAGCAACATAGAATAAGAACAATGGAAAAACAAATGGGAAGAATCCTCCTCACTGTAGTCACACAACACACACATAGAGGGACCCTGGAATCCCCACTTATGAAGATTATCCCATGTCAAACATCTATTCCAAGCTAGAGTCCACACAAAACAATTACACTTTGGCCATGAGAACTTATTCCACACATGTTTCCACCAAGGGACCTCCACCCCCCTCCAAACTTACGATACAATAGAGATAGGAATACCCAGATAAGTTAAAGGGAGAGAACCAATCTGGAACCTCAAGATACAAGCAATCCTTTGCTGAATAAGCCTCAGAGTATTAAAGAAGAAAATGGAGGGTTTGTCTTCATTAATCCTTTGACTAGAAGCAGCAAGATAGATATCCAAAACCTTGCACAAATTTGAAGCTTCTTTGATCTTGGCTAGACCTGTCAAGGCCATATCATCCACAAATTGCAGGTCAGACTGAGGAGGCAAACCATTTCCCCATCTCCATCCCTGGATAAAGCCCAACTCCACATTACATTTCACTAGTCTACCCAGGCCTTCCGCAAGAAGAATAAATAAATAAGGAGAGAGCGGATCCCCTTAACGAAGACCCCTAGAAGCACTAAAAAGAGAGGAAGTCTCCCCATTAATCAATCATAAACACATTCATTAACAAATGAAATAAATATTTGTTTGTTTCAATTAAAATATCATTACTATTCACTATAAGTGTGTTATTTATAAAATAAGGTGCTCATTTAAATAAGTATTGTTATCATAGTGAAAAAATATTATTCTTATGTTTACAACTATTGAGGTAGCAATTTACATGCATTGGAGTATTATACTAATAGTTTGTCCTATCACAAATGTAAAAGATGAGCATAATAAATATCTTGTATCTTCTCATGAAATGTGAAGGATTGTCAAAAAGTTAGGGGTGAGGGGCCAGTAGTCATGTAGGCTAACTTCGTCAGCATGTAGCGATTGACTGGAATATCACAGGACCTGCATTTTTTTTTTGAAATACGGACTAGCCTCTTATCTATTTATAACTAAGGTTTGGAGGTGTGACTCATCATGCAACTTGCTGCATCAGCACATCTACTGAGAAGTGTCCAAAATTTGACTTTTTAAAGATTCGACCAAATCTTAATCATGGTACCCCTAGTATTCGAACAAAAAAATATCATTTGTTGCTTGTAGAATATCATATTTTTATTTAAAATAAAACTTGTATGCAACCTAAATTGACCAAATACCTATTGGTAACTATAAATCTTTGTTATCTCTACCTTTTATATTCAACACAAATGGACAAATAGTTGAACACATAAAAATTATTTGTTGTTATAAAAATAAAACATAATTATTTAAATTACAACTTATATCAAACAAAAATGGACCAATAGTTGAACACTAAAGCTTTTTGAAAATCTTTCACATTTCTTAAAAAAATACATGGTAGATATTTATTGTGCTCGCCTTTTAAATTTGTGATAGGACAAACTATTAATATTAAATACTGTAATTCTTGTACATTGCTATCCCAATAGTTGTACACATAAGAACAATATGTGTTCACTATGATAAGAATACTTGTTTAAATGAGTGTCTTATTTTATCAAATGAGCATTTAATTTTATAAATGAAACGCTTATAGTGGATAGTTTAGATATTTTATTTGAGACAAAAAATATATTTATTTCACTTTTTCATGAATGTATTTATGTTTTTTTTACTTGAACTATTGGTCCCATAATGTCACATATTTGGTATTATTTTGATTAATATGTGAAATGAATATATACAAGATATAATATAAATTTATTTTAGTATTGATATGAATAATCACAATTGAGTGCACGACTATTGGACCCCGCACGACTACTGGCCCCTCTCCTCTAAATGATCATTTAAAGTTGAATATAAGTTGCATATTTTTTGTGTTCAACTATTGGTCCATTTGTGTTGGATATAAGAGTTAGAGATGACAAGATTAATGGTTACGAAAAGGTATTGTGATCATTTAGGTTGCATATAAGTTATATTTTAAATAAAAATATGAAGTTGTGCTAATCATAGAAGCATAAATCTGCAAAAAATCCCAATTAATCGCGATTTTAAAAAATCTGCAGGCTGGACGATTTTTTCCCCAATTTTTTGAAAAAATCGGACTTTTTGGTCAATGATTTTTTTCTGTTTCAAACTGCAAAATCATCAAAAAAACATGTTTAAAATCTACAAAAAAACATGAATAAAATTGAGCTGATTTTCGCACAAGAAAACCATGAGACCATGGCTTGTTGCATACTATTATGCTTTGATAGATTTTTTCCAAGCATCCATAGCTTGTTTGAAAGCACCTGTTTTGTTTATGAAATCTACAAAGATAGAACATGAAAATGTCTCAAAGAAATGTAGTCTCATAGTGATGGAATTCCATGCAATGACAAGCAAATTGTATGGATTGTCATGGCATTCCATCACCATGAGAAGTTTTTCAAACAATTCACTGCCTTGTCTATGTTATTGCTTACTATTATGCTTTGGTAGATTTTTTCCAAGCATCCATAGCTTGTTCGAAAGCACCTATTTTAGGCTTTTAGCCATAGCATGAAGGCGTTGAACTGTTTGATAAAATGCTTTGGTAGACATGTATGAAAAATGTGGTAGCATAGAAAGGTAGTGAACTATTTGAAAATGCTTCAAAGAAGGTCAGGGTGATGGAATGCCATAACGCCATGACAAGCAAATTGCTATGGATTGTCATAGCATTCCATCACCATGAGACCACATTTTGGCATTTTGAACAACCTTTCTATCTATGCTTACTATTATGCTTTGATAGATCTTTTCCAAGCATCCATAACTTGTTCAAAACCTGTTTTAGGCTTTTAGCCATAGCAGCAAGGCAGTGAACTGTTTGATAAAATGCTTTGGTAGACATGTATGAAAAATGTGTAGCAGACAACTGTCACCATCTGATATTTATGCAGTTGTAGTATGTTTTGTGCAATGTAATCAGTGATATGAATATAACCAACAAAAATCCATTTTCTATAATTCATGGATTGAACTCTGTATTTTATTTGCTCTCAATGTCTGTATGCTATGGAAATGCCATTAAATTTTTTTAAAAAGTAGTTTCTGACTGTTTTTCTTCAATTTTTTGTGTATTTTTGTAAATCCGATTTTTTCCCAATCTTTTCCTGATTTTTCAAAAAATCCTGAACTTTTGGCTTGCCGATTTTTTCCCCAAACGATTAATGCTGCTATGGACTGCTAACAATTGAGAGATATCCTTCTCGAGGCACCTATTGTACTTTTCTGTAAGAAATTGATTAACCAAAAGGAGGTTTGTCAAGATAATCTAATCACAAGAATAAATGTAAATGCTTCTTTTTCAATTATGAATTGCATGCATCTGATTTCTAATTTTGTTCCAAGTTGGCAATTTAATGAGCCAATAGTTTCATAAAATTCCAGTGATTAACCAATAATCAAATGGTGGTTTTTGTTAGTTTTGTTTTAAAAAAAATTCTCTATTTAAAAAGCAAAAATTTACTTCAATTTCTTTAAAAAAAAACTACCAACACAGAAAGATTTTCATCATTTGGCTAGGAATAATAATTGTGGTCCTAAGGAAGTTAATTAAGTAGATAAATTAATCTTTAGAAAAAATTACGAGTTAGGTGGCTATTCCAGTGTCCACTGGTAGTGGATATAGTAGCAAGGTCTGCTGCTTGAGGTGACAAGCCAGTTTGACACACCCAAGACAGGCATGCCGTACATGCTGAATTGCAGTTCAGCTTTCTGTAGGTGATGCCTAACCCCAGGTGAAAAACAGTCTTAATTACCTATATAAAAATAAAGGTAGAATATTCCAATGATAAGTTAGTTTCTACACTATCGTTCTCCTTTTGCACTGATAATATTTTCTTTTAGTATTACCATTTATTCTTGTTAGAGGACATTAATCTATAAGCTACAATTCACATATCAAAGAAACCCACCATATGTCACACTGGGATATTTAGAAACTCAGATTGTTAATTAATGATATCTGATTTTCCCAGCTCAAAACTTCTTCTAGGTGGAAAGGAAACAAAACATATAACAGGATGCAATAAAATTCACTGTCTAGGCAAGTTACTTACCATATACACAACATTATATAATATATAAATATCATTACTGCAAGTGGGAATTTCTTATTGCTATACAGTAAATCCCAGAGTAACTAGAATATATAATACTATACACAAGTAGCTTTCAAAATAACAATAATTTTTTTTTAATAAAAATCCAATTTTTAAATCAGCCCTTAGAAAAAAAGTAGCATCCCTGGTAGAATATTAAAGATGTCTTTATTTGTGGCATTTCATGCAAATATATGCTCATAACGATCAATAATATTATCATAACCATCTTCTCTCCCTTTCTTGATAGAATAAGCTAAGCCCAACCCAGCAATGAGGATTAAGGCGATCAGAAGGCCAATTGGAAGAAACCCGTTTACATGAAGCGAGCTTGCTTGTTCCTGCATTTAAAAGGTTGAGTAGTAATTATTTCTCTATTGTAAATTTGATTTGATCTTTTTATATCCGAAAATTTTAGTCTGTGAAGAAAAAAACATGAAACAGAATATCTTGTTGCTTAGCTGTTGTGATTTCATGTTCTTCACTGTAATATAGCAGGCAGCAGAAGAATCAAAACAAAAAAATAAACTGGAACATGGACACTTCACACAGACAGAAGACAAATTTTAAATAGTAACTTACTGGTTGATAAGAATAGAGAGCCCTGCTTTTCATGGGATCTGCTATGAGAAGATAGAAAAGACCCATAACACCTGTGTGACTGCGTTCATTGCTATATTTGGATTGTAATTTTAGAGTCTCCCCACCATTTATTTGTACACTCCCAGGCTCTGGATAACATGTGCTCATTCCAACAACATAACCAGTTTCATTACCAGGCTCTCTTCCTTGTCCATAAAGTGGCAAAGATGTGCAAATCTCCCGACCATCCTAACCAATATAAATTATGTTAAATCAATATACAATGTACCATCGATTGGCAAGAAAGTAATAATCATGAACTAGAGTCATTGAAACAGACTTAGAAACACAGAATCAAGGAGATCAAAATCTCTCTCTCTCTCTCTAATATTCCCAAGCATCATCATAAGTTATAACTGGTTGAGATAAGAAATTCATACTTGGCCATAAAGTGTTAAACCAGCCCCTCCAGTATGTTGGTGTGCGACACCATAAATTACATCCCCACCTTGCGGTATGGCCATATGTGCTTCACGAATGTCAATGCAATCACCAGGAGAATGAATACCGGCACTACATTGTGGAACATCGTATTCAACCTGCTTCAAAAGGGATTAGCAAACTACAAATGCGGGAACTCTTACAGGAAGATGTAATGTAGCTTGTGTTATATTTGCCTACAAATTAAAATAACTGGTTACAAATTAAAATAAGCACTGTAGATGAAATCCTACTTTAGATGCCACAGGAAAAACAGTTTTAGTAAAATAACCAACCTTTTTTTCCAGAGCTTTATTATTATAATATTTTGCAAATTGATCCTCCAAACTGTATGAATGAATAGCAAGTTTTCTTTTGCCAGTTGTAAGAGGATTATTGTTAATAGAGTTTGTATTTTGCATTAATGTTAAAAAGATAATGTTTATTGGGTTACGATATTATTACCTGACCTCTAGCATGCAGATTTTATTGAATTATTGAAACTATAAAAAAATGAGCTAGGGGAGGGGGAAATTGCGAGCCATAGAGACACTAGTGTAGCAATCATTTACAGTAAGACGTTCATGTACCATTGCTATGCCAACTTAACATGAAAGTGCACTGCCATAACCAAGAGATAGTTTTAAAATATCAAGTAAACTATACAAAAATGAGCTAGGGGAGGGGAAAATTGCAAGCCATAGAGATACTAGTGTAACACTCATTTACAGTAAAATATTCATAACCACATTAATCAGGTTGCAAATGCATACATTGGCTTTGAGGAGGAAGTCACTCAATTGTGGATTGAACTAGTTGATGGCGATCACTAACAACTATTGGGTTCATGTGCAAAGAGTCTTTAAACATCTATGTTGGCACTTGCTATTAATGAGTAGCCAATAATTTGTAAAGACCTATTTTGTGATAATCATGGCATTAATTCTCTGAGACATTCTCTTTTGTTTCTTCCATTGTGTATTCTGTGTTGTACCCAAACCAATTTTTTTTGCTTCATTAAGGCATTTTGGTTAAAATGGTCTAAACCTTGTTAAAATGATGTCAAAACTCAGGTTTTAGGCATTTTAAGTATGGGCTTTTCGTCAGTATGATGTTAGGAAGATACTGGCAAAATTTGAAAATTTTGAAAATTATGGTTTCAAACACCCTGTTTTTAGGTCAAAAACCCTAAAAATAGAAACTTGTTAGAATTGGCTGAAATTAATTTCGATTGGCTTATTTCACATCACGATCACAATGGTGAAGTCAATTTCAGTTAAAAGTCAGTTTTAGCCTGGTGGGTAGTTTTCACTTTTTTCAAGAGAAAAGTTAGGACCTACAAGGTCGTCAATGGCAATTGGCCAGTACCAGGTGTCAAAATCTAAGCTTGAAACCCAAAGCAAAACATTCTATGATGAAAGATGCTTCATTACGGAGGGGATTTTCAAATGGTGAAAATTGCAAAAAATATTCTAAGTCTGGAGATATTTCACCTTGTAACATGGAAGACACTTGCACAATGAACGTGCAAATCAACTTTACAATGTCCATACATGTGGAAGTGGTGAAATATAGTCACACACACGCGTCGGCAGCAATAATGCTTTTATGTAGTCAACTCAATAGGCAACATGATGTTCACATAGAGCGAAATGGAGGAAATTACCAATTCTAGAGCAAATCTGCGCCCCTGTAGCCTAGGGGCGCCCTTCAATTTGGAGGCTCAGATACATTATTTTCTAGTTGCAAATACATTCAATCTCTTCGGTTTTTTGTTAGCTGTCCGACAAGCTATCAAGCAGGTTCATCCGATTCTCGAAACTCCAGCAATCGAAGGCGGAAGCAGAAGTTACGGAGAATTTACATATCACAGAGGCAGTCAATTTTGCAATTTTTGCGCCCCTGTAGCCCAGGGGCACCCTTGAATTAGACCCCTCAGATGATTGAATTTGCAGTTTCCGTTTCCAGGGGATCTTTTCTGATCCAACCCAGCTTCGCGATGCATCCGATCGCAAGATCATCAGGTGTGTTGAGTGACTGTGACAGTGATTCCAGCGAGCACGTAAAATGGAGGGAAAATAAAAGTGAAATATCAAACTGTACCTCTATAGGCCAAGGGCGCCTAGTCTTTTGGCCAGCTAAATGAAGTTTTTGGTAGCCATCATCTTCACGAGACCTGTGCAGAATCCTTCTAGCTATTCATTGAATCCAACCGTCAACCCGCAGGGTTTGTCAAACGCCTGTGAGTGAAGAATCAGTGGAAAATACTGAAGAATGAAAACAAGCAAAAAAATGGCTAAGTATGAAATTTACATACTCCCTTGGAAAAGGCGCCCTTCTACTGGAGATCTTAGAAGCAGTTTTCTCGCTTCGTCACTCCCAGGAACATCTCTTCCAAGTTCTTCCAGCTTTGCGATGAGATCAATGGTGCGCACATCGGAGCAATCCAGCGCCCGATGGCAAGGATCAAAGTACAGTGTTCAGTTGAAAGTTACAATTTGTAAAATGATTCTCAAAATGCATTTTGCTCCTCTACAACCCAAGGGCGCCCTTGCATTTGAGGGCCTTAAATTCACTTTCAAACGCTCTACATACAGTCATTGTTTGCGGAATTCTTCCAGCTACACGATGGATCTAGCATCCAGTCGACAGGAATCATCATTCACCGGTAGCAGCAGTTTGAAGCACGAAATGGCAAATCAAAAAAATGGCTGTCTAGTGTAGTGTACATTATTTTAATCAAAGGCGACTTTGTTTTTGAGGCACTAGACGTGGTTTTTAGCGCTTGCAGCTCCCAACAGATATTTCATCAATGTTGTTCTGGCTACGTAATGGATGTATCAATTCAGTTCCAACATCAACCGAGCACCCGGAAATCAGAGTTCAACAAAGGCTACAGTGACATTTTCAACGAGCTACAAAATAGGAAGTTAGCTAAAAATCTCAACTTTTGAAGGGGGACGCCTCGAAAGTCAAATTTTGACTTTTCGGAATCAGTAAAATATTCTAAGTCAACCCAGAAGGAAAGATTTCAGTTAACTCAATAAAATAATATTAAATTTTTAGTTTTAGCAGTCAATTTTGCTAAAGGCGAATTTCTTCAATATTTTAATATTGGCACCTATTTTGAGACTCAATTGCAATTCGCATGTTGAGTTAAACTGAATATTTTGATATTTTAATATTTTTGAAACTCCGAGTCAATTTTTGTTGTACAAAGTGAGGTCCAATCAGATAATTCCTTTTCAAATCAGGGTTTCTACTTGCAATTGGCGCCATAAACCCACAAATTTCTTTATTTATGGAAAGATGGCATTTCATTTCTCTCACAGCAAGTTGAGGTGCAAGCGAATTTTCTCTTTGAGAAAGCATTCGAAGGTGCCATAATTATTATTTTTCAGATTTCCTTGTAGATACAAGTCTAGAATAATCAACAGACTTCAGACAAGCATGGCAATTTTTGCAGAAGTAGAACTTGAAAACTTCTATCTTCTGTCTTAAATTCTTCTATTCTCGTCTTAGGTTTTCTTCACATGTCCAAGAATTCAACGACTTTTGACAAATTTGATCATCTAGGTTTGTTGTGCACGACATTCTCTACAAAACCCATGTGTTAGGATTTTTCAGGAAAATTTGCCTCGAAGCTTCAATTCTCCTCGCGCTTTATTTTCGGAAATTCCTTTGCATGGTGGAGTAAAAGTCAATATTTTTCAAAACGGAGGATTTAAGGTGGCTTGGAATCATTTTTTGCACAAAACCCATGTTTCAATTTTTCTCAAAAAAATTGCCCTCCGAAAACCCTAAAACCCTTGTTTTTTTCGACTGAAAAGTCTTTGCATGTCAAGCAAAACGGCATTTTTTTGCAATTTTGACGTTGTGGTTTGTCTTAGAATAATTTTATGCACAAAACCCATGTCTCAAAATTTTTTGTGAAAATTGCCCTATGACAGGTTATTTTTAGCCTCATCAGCAGTCATTTTTCAGCTTTCGAGAAAAGTGTTCAGAATATAGTTGTGTTCACAGTCAACAGGCGAGTTTTTCAAAATGCAGTAAACACAAATTGAATTCAAGACCAAGTCAATCTTAATTCATGACTTCATCGGTACGGTTGACACGGATTTGCATAAGGTGCTTCCAGAGACTATCTTGGATCCAATCAGGATAAATCAGGCAATAATTCAAAACATCGAAGAATCTAGGTTGCTAGAGGCGACTTCACTTCCTATTTCAATTCATTGCATAGAATTCGTGATGTCTTGTGTCAAGCATCACAATTCTACTGCCTGAGAAATTCAATCAGCAGATGGACGAGTGATTTGCAGTCTCAAGCCCTAGGACATTGAGAGGTGTTTTGGAATTCCTCAGGATCCTAACAATTAGGTCATTACCATGGATCAGTGTGAGAGAGATTTCTATGCTAAAAGGGACAAATGTCAGAGCAAAATGGCAGAGAGGTGGCTGAAACAGAAGAAAACTAAATTGCCAAACAATGTGGGTCGTGGAGAGTTCAAAGATGAATTTGCGATTTTGATCACCCTTCTTAATCACGTTTCTAGTCACGTAGATGCTAATAAATTTCAGCCTTGGATGTACTACATCATTGCTCAGATTATTTCCAAGCGATAACATTACAACTGGACCTCTTTGATCAGCGACATGCTCCACAAGCAGATAACCGGTTTCCTGGTTGCTCACGAGTTTCATATGTGCTCGTACCTTGTATACCTAATTGCTTTCCAAGGTTAGTTTAGAGGGTTGAACACAGTGGGTATTCTTGATGTACAAAAAGTTCATCAATACTACTATCAGCTTGAATTCACAAAGTCCGAGCGACATTTCAAGCATGTGCAAGAAGCATTTCTAACATACACAGTGAGGAACCTAGATCGAGAATTACATGTTCGTATCTCAGTGGTTGCCAAAGCGGCGATGTTAGAGTGGGCGGATTGGTTCATTCAATTCCCTACCTATACCTACATCCATGTCTACGGATATACAGGAAATCCAGCCATGCTACCTCGTTATCCTTCGGATAAGTAGTTTTCATGGAGTTTCTGAGGCAGTTACATGATGTTCATTCATGTCTGCGCCATAAGCGCAAGCCAAATGCCAATTTTCCATTGCAAATAGGAATCTACAAGTGCAAGACAGCAGTTGACGCCAAGGCTATGGGCCATGAGTTAGTGAGACTTAACCTTAAGTACCTCGTTGACGCACACTCATATGACCCTTGGGGTTATTACTCAGCAAGACTTGGCGGTCGCTCTTACCACAAGTCTTCTATGGAGGATTACTGGGTCAACTGCGAGGACGAGTTTGAGGTGTGCAGGCACAGTTACAGCAGGTTAACCCTCTCACAGATTTTTGTCTTCATGTCGGAGGATGTGGGAGGATTGTCAGATGATGATGGGGATGTACTTCCTCAATTCTTCAGAGAACAGGTTGATACGCAGCCACTTCCAACTGTTGATTGGTTTGCTAAGGAATACTCATCTGTCAAAGAGAGATCAAGCAGATTCATTTAGAACAATATACTCTGCTTGCAGAGCAAGAAGACAAGGAGGACAGTCATGCCAAATACAAAGCCGCCACTGGTGGATTCTTTACTGCCATCCTCGTCAAAGTCAAAAGCCAAAACAAAAGAAAAGGAGTAACCCTCCTAAAGGAAACAAAGTGTCTAATAAATCAAAAGGGAAGGCACTTGTTACAGAAACACGTGTAGAGCCAACCACAAATACAGTTCGAAGCATGCCATAGCCAGAGGTACAACCTCCTTTGCCATCACCAACACCACAACAGTCTCCAATTCCGGTTCACATTGACTTGGACTAAGACTCGCCACTACGTAGCGATACTTCCACATGCTCCCGCTCATTAGCACTTCCTATGACTAGCACCAATCCTTCCAATGAGATTAGTCGAGACTCGTCTTGGCTTGAGAATCAGCTGGGTAGGAAGAGGAGGCAGCCATCCTACAAACTGGACTTCTCAGACTTCGATCATGTCTACCAAGACACACCAGATAAGAGAATAAAGAAGCAAGTTCATGTAGAGAGGAACGCTGACAAGGAGATCATCATAGAAACTGCTGCACCTCCAGAGGACAAGAACCTAATTAAGGTAGAAGTTGAAGACTTCGATGTGATAAAAGTCAAACTTGGTAGAAGCACACGCCAAGCAGAGGTTGGTTTCCTTCAGTTTGCAATGGATAGCATAAAAGATAGAGTCATCAAGGATGGAGAAGATAAGGCATCCCTCAAGGCTGAAATCCAACAGCTTCGTCAGTATATCTCTAACCTCATGCATAACCCTGAGAATGCCGCCGCTTTGCTCCCACAGATGCTTGAGTTACCAGCAGAGCAGAATCAGCTTAATCAGTTGGTTGTATATGGGAAGCGCCTGAGAGACTCGGAAGAGGAGTTCGTCACAAGGGGTCGCTTCGTACTCATAGAGTTATATCAGTTGAGGTACAACGCCCACGAACTCCATTTGCTTATCCAAGATTCAGAGCAAGAGTTGGCGTTAGACAAACCCAAAGATGAAATCATGATTGCTCGCCTGAGGATGGCATATGACTCAGTCATCGACGAAGAAGATAAGGAAGCTATTTTTTCTTGGAGAACACAATTAATCTTCAAGGAAAAAATATAGGATACAATGGCTTCAGAGTTGGCCGAGAGCAGAGAACATGTGACTAGTGCACTTCGGTATGCGAGAACTTTTGTGTCCTGAGTTCCTATCCAGTATCAGCGTGAGGGTGGTGAGTACGTTGAGCTTGTTGGTGTTTAGTCAGAGTTGCAGGCGCTCATCCATGGTATTTTCAGTGGAGATTCCATTGGCTGTAAGTTAGATCAACTTATAGTCATGTCAGTGTTATTTAATGAGGCAGATAAGAGCAGAGGTGAACTTCAGAGTTAGATCACGGGTGGTGAGGAGATGTTGCATAGACACATTATGCTGAAGAGAAGTATTAGTGCCCCAGATGATGATGCAGTCAATAACCTCGTGGAGGGGTTACTTGCTCGAGATCGCGACCAGTGAACTCTAGATCAGGACGTCCCACCCTTTCTAGATAGACATTAGACACAGGAGTTAAACTTGACGCTTCTTTCCAAGTTAACTTGCTATCACATTTCATGGCATGTCTATTTTGGAGTTTCCTATGTACAGTTGGAGTTTTCATTTAGTTTCCTTTTTCGTTAACTGATGGTAGTTTTCCAGTTAACTGTATAGTTTCATTTATTTAGGTTTAGCAATAAAATCTTGCATGATTGCAAGACTATAGTTGACACATGTTGATTTTAGGGTACCCTACACCTTTGATGTCTATAAATAAGAGCTCTTTTCTCATTTGTAATTAACTTTTGCACGAGATAGTAATATATGCTGCGCCACCTTGCTTGAAATATTGTTGTTCTGTATTTGTTCACAAGCTTTTACTGTGATAATAAATGGCTGCGCCACCTTGCCTGAATGTTATTATTATGGTATTTGTTCATCTTAGTTAAATATAGTTGCTAGTTTGATCGTTTATTGTATGCGTGTCTCGCCAATGCAATTTTTTGTCCTAGTTTGCTATCTTATGTTGTGATTAATAGTTGTTCTTTCAATCTATGCCTCGGATAGGGGTTCCTCCTCCTTGGAAATTTGGAAAGAAAAATTATCGTTTAAGTGTTGTTGCCAATAAGCTTGTTGCATATCTACGCCTCGAATAGGGGTTCCTCCTCCTTGGAAATTTAGTAATTGAGCTTATCGTTTGATGTCGTGCCTAATAAACTTCATTTCAGCCTACGCCTCAGATAGGGGTCCCTCCTCCTTGGAAATCCTGTTGTAAAGTTTATCGTATAAAACATTCCTACTCCTTTTTCCTCATGCTCTGTTTTCTTGAGGAGATTGGATAGATTAAAAACATTTAGTTTAGTTGTAAAGATCTGCAAAACCAGAGAAAACCCTTAGCTGCAACGTTCTTGGTTTCCTTAACTTTGTGCCTCTTCCAGCCGAGTCAAAAAGATAGGATTTAGATCATTTACTTTTTCACGCATATCAGCATAAGAGGGAGCTTCCCCTCCTAATTTGAAGAGCAGTCATTACGCACTGTGCATAGCTGTCTGTACCAACTCACACTCCAGAGGTGCTAATTGTAACGCCAACATTCTGCACATGCAATAACTAATTGTTCGTTTGACTTGCTACTGTCACTGCAGCAATTGGTATTAAAACATCAATTTGAGTCCTGAAATAGGTGAGTTGAGCTCAATAGTTGAAGACAATTGTGTTCGTGCTGCATTACACGTGGGCCAAAAGTGAAAATGGCCCACAAAGGTGGTAGGAGAAATGACAAAAATGCTAGAGCACAGCATGATGGTCTAGCTAACACATTGAGGGCCATTTAAGCCAGGCTCAAACCATTAAGACTGCACAAAGGCAAGGAACAATTGTGGCTGCAGACATCAATAATAAAAAGCAAGTAGATCAAAAATCAAATGATGGTGCCTCAAGTTCAAAGGAAGAACTATCCGCTGAGGAAAAAATTTCCTTAACATTGATGAGGGCATGAAAGAAACCAAGGTTTGATCTCCCAAGCCACTCAAGAAGCTTAAATCTAAAAGATTTCTTGGATTGGATTACTAAGCTGGAAAAATATTTCAAGTTTGAATCCATAGATGATCCAAAGCATCTAAGGTATGCCACCACTAAGTTGAAAGGGCATGCTGCCTTGTGGTGAGATTTGATTCAAAAAGTCATTGTTGACAAATAATTTGAGATCTAAAGGAGCATGCTATGCAAAATCATAGCAACGAGTTTCTAGTCAAACTCACACAACCTTTTATGTTGTCCCATTCCCAGATTTCTTCAAAGTGGCTAACTGACACAAGATGTAGCTGACATATGAATAGCTACATGAGCTTGATCTCAAATTAATCTCATCTTCATTGGGGTTAATGCATCACAATAGGGGATGATTCAACAGTCACATCTCCAACACTGGTGAACTTTCCATTGGCAATGCAACTTCCAGTAAGGTACATCATATTCCATCTATTGATCCTATATTACTTAATGTGTGCCAAAATACACACACCAACAAAAAGGTTGTGTTTTGGCTAGAAAAGTGGGTTGACAAGGGTATAGATGATGACCACATGGTCACAGCTTCCAAGCATTGTGATGCAGGAAATCAGAGGTACAAACTAGGGGAGGGAAATGCTTTGTGTAGAACATCAGAGTATGCAACCAAGGTTGCAAGGACAAATGCCATAATCTCTCTTTGGCATCAAAGGTTGGTACACACCAAGTTTAGATCAAGCAGAAAATGATCATGCACGAAATTGTTTGAGGCCTTCTCTTCATCTTACCCTCCTAGTGAAGTATGTGAAAGATGTATGGGAAATACTTTGTGTAGAACATGAGAGTATGGAACCAAGGTTGCAAGGACAAATGCCATAAGCTCTCTTTGGCATCAAAGGTTGGGACACACCAAGTTTAGATCAAGCAGAACATGATAATGCATGAAATTGTTTGAGGCCTTCCCTCCATCTTACTCTCCTAGTTAAGTATGTGAGATGTATTTTGGGGAAATACCACAGAGAAGTGTTTACACGGAGCTTAATTTACAAAGCCTCTGCTCCACTTGATCTCATTCATAAATATAACTGTGGACAGATGTAGATACCTATCTCAGAAGCCAAATAGTTTTCGACATTCACTAGCAATTACTCTAGATTCCTATGGATCTACTACATTAAAACCAAGGATGAAGCATTTTCCAAGTTCAAGGACTTCAAGGCCATGGTAGAGAATTAGATAGATACGGGAATAAAGTGCATCTAGATCAAACAAGGGGAGAGTACATCAATAGATAATTTGATTGATAAGTGATTTCTCACTAACCATGGCTTAACTTGCTAGTGCATGGCACACTACACCCCACAGAAAAATGGGGTGGCTAGGAGCAAACTAAGAGGAAAACTTGTGTCATCATGGAAACAGTTATATTCATTCAACATACCAAATATATGGATTTGATGTTTTGAGGAGAAGTTGTAATCTATGCTATGCATATCATCAATTGTAATCCAACTCATGAGGTCAAGGAAAACACTCCTTTCAAAGGCCTGATAGGTGAGAAACTAAACATTTCTCATTTAAGAGTATTTGTACCTGATGCTTGGGCCCACATCCAAGATCAAACCCATCACAAACTAGAACCTAAGAAATATAAGTGCATTCTAGTTGGGTATAGCAAGGAGTCCAAAGCATATAGGCTATTCAACCTTGACACTCAGGATATCGTTGTTGAAAGGGGTATTGTCTTTCTCAAAGACTCCCCTTAAGTATTTTCTATAGAGCTGCTTGAATTTTTATCTCCTAAAAAGCAATCTCAGATGATTCACACATTGGTTGATAATAGCAGAGAGAATTTACCCATCACTCCACCTACCATTTCCAATTGTTTCCTTCTTGAGAACATTAGTATTCCTTAATTAACTTCCACTAATGAATTTTCTGCCAATCAGTCCATTACTTAGAAGGTTCTTTGATGCCTGACTAGTCTGAGGATACTATGGTCTCATTCTCAACAAAAGAACATGTGCTTCCTTAATCTAGCATTTCATTTCAAGAAAAATGCCCAAGTGGTGTATTGTTGCATTGGAGGATGTTACTTTTATTCTTCAAGTTCTCGGCAAGGCACACAGCAAGACTCTATCTGAGAAACATTGCTCTCATAGCTCAACATTTTGATCCTATCTCCTATAAGCAAGCTCATGGGAATGCCTAGTAAGAGGAGGCAATGTAGCAAGAGTATGAGGCACTTAACATTATGATACTTGGGGTCTTGTCCTATGGCCTTAGAAGGCCAACATTGTGGGTTGCAAATAGGTCTACAAGACCTAATTGATGAGCATAGGGAAGTTGACAAGCATAAGACACACCTTGTGGCTCAAAGATTCACTCAAGAGGAAGGGATTGACTACAATGAGACCTTTGCTCCCATTTCCAAGATGAACACCATTCATGTTCTCTTAAATCTCTCCCTTGTTACATCCCTTAAGTAGAAATTTCATCAAATGGATGTGAAGAGTAAATTGCTTTGTGTGTATCTATAGAAGGAGATTTTTGTGGAGCAGCCTGTTAAATTTAGTGATCAGATTAAATGCACAGAAATTAATTCAAAATCAGACACAAATAACAGAGCAAATACCCTGGGAAAACCCTCCTCTTGAGGGAGAAAAACCCAGCAACAATATATCACTTATATATTGAATTTCAACAACAATGATCTCCTTACAAGAGGTCAATTTGTAGACCAGAATATAAGCATCAGATATGATGCAACACAGAAATACAAAGAGACAATTCGCTGATAGAGAAACTCAGCCTTCAACTATGATCTGCACTTGTAAATAAACTCGCACTTGATGATCTCAACTTGTGACGAATATACTTGAATGGAATGAATGATCAACAAAGAGAGAAACATTGAATATATATACAATATAGAAAGGTCGTCACTCTTCAAATCAAGTCGGCCATCATAGAGGAAGGCGCCCCTTCATTAAGTCATATCCAATGAGCAAGAAGTCAGCCACATAAGGAATCGCGCCATTTCAAGGTCGGCTTGATATCAAATGTATTTCTTTATTGAACATGCCTCTTCATTAATCAACATGTCGGCCTTAACAAACAATTGCAACTCCACAATAAATCGTGCCTCTTGAGTGAATCGATGTCTCAATAAATTAAATAGCTCTAAGCTATGATTTAATTTATTAACATAAGCAAAGGAGATCGCTGGAAGAATATGACCGACGCTGTTATTAACATCAAAACTCCCTCTCAGCTAGGGAGAATACTTCCAGCTGCACAAGACATATCACCTCAACATGATGTCTACCACAATGGCTACAACCAAATATGGGAAGGAAGAATATCACCTCATCGTGATATTAGATATCACCTCAACATGATATCAACCATAATGGCTACAACCATGTATGGTATGTACAAGTGTTCATCACTTGCGTGATGTTGTCACCTCAACATGACTTTCACCATGGCTCTCCCAGAGGGTGAAACACAAGTACAAAAATCATCACGGACTCTCTCACGCTGTCATGGAGTCACACACATGACATCCACCATGGCTCTCGGTGGGTGGAAACAAGGGCTTTCACCTCCGGATCTCGAGAAATGCATTAACAAGGGATTTCACCTCGAACTTCTCTCACAGAACTCATTAAACAAGGGATTTCACCTCGAACTTCTCTCACAGAGAACTCATTAAACAAGGGATTTCACCTCGAACTTCTCTCACAAAGAAGAACTCATTAATCAAGGCTCACTGATGCTGAGACTCATTCTCAGTTAAGGCTAGATTCTCCACCATACCAAGCTTATCTCGAAAGTACACAAACTTGATTCTGGAGAGAGGCTTGGTGAGAATGTCTGTCATCTACTCATTAGTGCTGATATACCTTAACTGTATAGCCTTCCGCAGTACCATATCTCTAATATAGTGATACTTGATCTCAACAAGCTTGGTTCTGTCATGAAACACAGGATTGACAGAAAGTTTCACACAACTCTGGTTATCACAATGAATGATAGTAGGCTCCATTGATTGTCCAAACAATCCTGCAAGGAGCTTACAAAGCCATACTGCTTCCCGATCTGCCATACAAGTTGCAATATACTTTGCCTCTGCTGTACTCAATGCCATAGATGACTGCTTCCTGCTACACCAGGATATCATAGCAGAACCCAAACTGAAGCAACAACCAGAGGTACTCTTCCGATCTGTGACACATCTTGCCCAATCAGAATCAGTATAACCATGCAACTCCAAGTCAGCATCTGAAGAATATCTCAACCCATATCCAACTGTGCCACGCAAGTATCTCAGGATATGTTTAGCTACAACAAGATGTATCTGTCTCGGTTCACACATGAACTGACTAAGTGCACTCACAGCATAACAGATATCTGGTCTAGTGTTAACTAGATACATCAAGGACCCAATCAGCTATCTGTACATTGTAGGATCCACCAAGTCTGAACTAGCTGCAACCTCCTTTAATTTATGTAGGTTGGTCTCCATAGGTGTAGACATTGATTTGCAATCCATCAATACTTCCCTTGACAAATCTCATCTGATCTAGACTTCGAAGCCAAGAAAGTAGTGCATAAGTCCAAGGTCTTTCATCTCAAACTCAGAGGCCAACTCTTTCTTACATTTGATGATTAGGTGCTCTTCTCCAGTAAGTATCAAATCATCAACATATAAAACCAAAATCAATGCTTCACCATTAATTACCTTAAAGTACAGGTTAGAGTCAGCATCATTCTTCAAGAAGCCCAAACTTGATAGGTAACGATCAATTCTTTCGTACCATGCATGAGGAGCCTGCTTAAGACCATACAAGGCCTTCTTGAGCTTGCAAACATGAGACTCCTTCCCATGTACCTCGAACCCATCAGGTTGCTCGATATATACTTCTTCCTCGATCACACCATTTAGAAAAGTTGTCTTCACATCCATTTGATGAATCTTCCATCCTCTAGATGCAGCAATGGCAATGATAGTCTTGACAGAAGTATAGCGAGCAACAGGAGCAAATGTTTCTTCATAATCAACTCCCTCTTTCTATGAAAACCCACGAGCCACAAATCTTGCCTTGAACTTCTCTATGCTCCCATCAGCTGCATGCTTGATCTTGAAGAGCCATTTCGAAGATACTACAGATTTGCCTTTGGGTCTAGGAACAATGTCCCAAACATCATTCTTGAGAATTGATTGGTACTCCTCTGTCATAGCATATTTCCAAACCTGTTGACTGGAAGCTTCTTCCACACTAGAAGGCTCAGACTCAATAATCTGACTCATCAAGGCAACATAACTAGAGAACTTATGTGGCCTTTTACTTTCTCTGAATGTACCTCTGGGAGCTGCGAACCTTTCAGTCTCTTGCATAGTTTGTCTAGCCCAAAGAGGTCTCTTTCTTCTAATCACAATATTGGTAGGCCCATCAGTAGGTTCCAAGGGCTCAACTGGATCAACATCTTCCTTTGGTTCAGAAGTCTCCCTCTGAATCTCAGGAGTATGGTCAACTTCCATATCCTAAGGAGGCTCATCATAGTCAATCTCCACATGAGTTCCCTTGGATCTTCTAAATGCAACATCTTCCTCGAATGTGACATCTCTACTGATTTCAATCAACTTCTGACCTAGAACATATATCTGTAGGCTTTTGATGTCTCACTATAGCCCACGAATATTCCCTTCTTGCCAGAAGGCTCCAACTTAGTTCTCTTCTCTTTTGGAACATGAACATAGACAGGACATCCAAAGATCCTCAAATGACTAAACTCGGGCTTCTTCCCTATAAAGGCTTCTTCCGGAGTCATTCTCCAAAATCTTGTGAGGACTTCTATTCTGTACATATACTGCAGTCCTAGAAGCTTCTTCCCATAAGAAAGTTTGCAGATCCTGGTCATGAATCATGGCTTTTTCTGCTTCCACGATCGTCCTGTTCTTTCTCTCTGCAACACCATTTTGTTGTGGATTATAGGGGACACATAACTCCCTCTTAATCCCAGCATCAATACAGAAATTTCGAAAGCTACCAAAGGTGTATTCTCCTCCATTATCAGATCTGAGGATCTTGATTCTTTTACCGGAAAGATTTTCTACAAGAGCTTTGAACTCCTTGAATCTTTCTAACACTTCCTCAGACTCTTTAGTTTTCAAAAAATAAATCCAAGTCTTTCTAGAGTGATCATCAATAAAAAGAACATAATACAAGAAACCACTCGAAGAAGGAACAGACATAGGTCCACATAAATCAGAATGAATAAGGTCTAAAATACACTTAGATCTACTTTCTCTACTATGGAAAGGAGCTTTTGAATTCTTACCCATAGCACATCCTTTGCAAGTTCCTTCATGCTCCTGATTGAACTTAGGAAGTCTCGTGACCATCTTCTCCATGATAGGTAAGGTTCGGAAGTGGAGGTGAGCCAATCTTCGATGCCACAGATCACATAGGCTTGAAGAATCATGAACTAATGCTTGTAGAGGACGCGTACATAGCCTATAGAGGCTTTCATGTCTAACACCAATTACTTGAGCATCTTTGAAACTGGAATTCTCCATCCACACAAGAACCTTGCCTTTGGAGAGGGCAACTTGATATCCTTTATCTTCTAGAGCTGAAATAGAGATAAGATTGTGCTTGATTCCTAGAACATAAAGAACATCTCTCAACTGACGTGTAATGCCGGAATCCAAATGAAGAGTAGAGGTCCCAATCCCTTTCACAGAGTAACCAGCATCATCTCCGATAATAACTTGTTCGGAAGAATCTTTCTCCACCAAACTTGATAAGTGCTCCTTAAATCCAGTAATGTGTCGAGAAGCACCACTGTCAATCAGCCAAGTGTTGGTATCTATAGGTACATTTCTTGACAATGCTGAATAGAACAGGTATTCACATGAATCTTCTTGTGGAGAAGCATCATCAACATCTGCAACGGTGGCTTGTTGCTTAGGTCTAGTTGGACAATGCTTAGCAAAGTGGCCAAACTTATCACACCTAAAGCATTGAATCTTGGGCATGTCTCTCTTCTTCTTGGAGGCAGGTGCATCATCATTTCCCTTATCTCGATTCCTCTTGAAGAACCCTTTCTTTCCATCTTTTCCTTTCTTCTTCGAAGCATGGGAGGCAAGAGCATGAATATCTTCATTCTTTGAACATTGACCAACGCCTCTAGCCACCAACCTTGACTCTTCTTGAATGCAATCTGACCTTAGACGATCAAACTTAGGCAATTTTGATCTTGCATTGATTCCCTGAATGAAGGATTCCCAAGACAAAGGAAGACCATTGAGAGCAAGCATAGTCAAGTCTTTGTCATCAACCATATGGCCAATTGTCGAGGGCTAATCTCTCAAATCTGAAATTCTCATGAAGTAAGCAATCACTGATTCTCCCTTAGCCATCTTTACATGGTGTAGTTGTTTCTTTAGTGCAAGTGCCCGACTAGTATTGTTGATTTCGTACATTTCTTCCAATGTTTTAAACATGTCTCTTGCCGTCTTCAACTTAGAGACAATAGGAACGATATGATCCTTAACAGAATCAACCAATATTTTCATTTCCTTGATATCTTTCTTCACCCACTACAACTTCTCTTCTTCCTCCTCAGGTTCAGGAACACTAGACTCCACAAACTCACCCAAGTCATTTTCACACAAGGTAAGCATGATCCTAAATCTCCATGATGTGAAGTTTGATGCTCCCTCGAGTCTATCCTCAATCTTCAAACCGTTCACCATCTTGACAAAGGTAGAGATAGACGAAGAAATATAAAGAAGAGAATAGAGTATTGCTGTATAAAAAAATCTGATCACGATCTCCTCAAACCCGCTCTGATACCATGTTAAATTTAGTGATCAGATTAAATGCACAGAAATTAATTCAAAATCAAACACAAATAACACAGCAGATAACCTGGGAAAACCCTCCTCTTGAGGGAGAAAAACCCAGCAACAATATATCACTTATATATTAAATTTCAACAACAATGATCTCCTTACAAGAGGTCAATTTGCAGACCAGAATATAAGCATCAGATATGATGCAACACAGAAATACAAAGAGACAATTCACTGATAGAGAAACTCAGCCTTCAACTATGATCTACACTTGTAAATAAACTCGCACTTGATGATCTCAACTTGTGACGAATATACTTGAATGGAATGAATGATCAACAAAGAGAGAAACATTGAATATATATACAATATAGAAAGGTCGTCACTCTTCAAATCAAGTCGGCCATCATAGAGGAAGGCACCCCTTCATTAAGTCGTATCCAATGAGCAAGAAGTCGGCCACATAAGGAATCACGCCATTTCAAGGTCGGCTTGATAACAAATGTATTTCTTTATTGAACGTGCCTCTTCATTAATCAACATGTCGGCCTTAACAAACAATTGCAACTCAACAATAAATCGTGCCTCTTGAGTGAATCGATGTCTCAATAAATTAAATAGCTCTAAGCTATGATTTAATTTATTAACATGAAGAAAAGGAGATCGTTGGAAGAATATGACCAACGCTGTTATTAACATCAACACAGCCACCAGGTCTTTTAGAAAAATAGCAACATTCCATTTGTTTGCAAACTCAAGAATTCTTTGTTCGGACTAAAGTAAGAATCTAAACATTGGTAGAGAAGATCCATCAATTTTTTATTCCTACATATTTGTTCCATGTGAGTTTAACTATGATTTCTACATTTTCCATTGAGATGGCCATACTTTCATGATCATGTTGTATGTTGATGACATGATCACTATAGGAGGCTTTCCTTCTCTCATTTGAGAGTTCAAAGGAAAATTACCTTTGAAATGATCAATATTGAACTTTTGCACTTCTTCTTAAGAATCCAAACCTCTCAAACTATTGCTAGAATTTTCATCTAATCCAAAATATTCCTTGGATCTTCTTCAATAGTTTCATCTTGAAAATTATAACCCATCTCTCACTACATTACCCATAGGTACTCAACTTCAAGATTCTCCAACGCCTGAATCAACTCTTGTTGATCACACTATGATGGTGATCTCATTGTCGTAACCCGATGGTTCTCAATTCCGAAACCCTAACTGTTTTTTTGTGTTTTTGCAGATTTCTGGTTTTTTTGTGTTTTTGAAGGTTTTTCAGACAAAAAGAAATGCTGCGATTTCTTTAATAATTGCTAATAAATTCATAAAAAAAATCAAATGTGCATTGTAACACATAGGAAATGCTCAGAATACCAAGGCGCATCATTTATTTCAAGTTCCAGAGCTTTTACAAAGGTAAATAACAACAAATGAATGAATTACAGATTTATTATGACAAAAACCTGATTTCCTTGCAGCCGCCTTGGGAAATGTGAAATAGTACGGCCAGCTCCAAATATGCAATATCCAAGCTCGAAATCAGAGGAATAACTTCCAGAAGCCTAGGCGCCCCTTCTGCAAAAGACTGGAGTTCAGAAGCCTGAGCGATTTCTTCAGATGAAAAAGTACGGCCCTTGCTGGTACGGCCTGGTACAGCAATTAATGAAAGGTACGGCTCCTTAGATTTTGTGCCAGAACTCAGAAGAATGATCTCTGAAACAAGTCGCCTTTATTAACTAATGAATATAACTGTAAATCTCTGCCAGAATCAAAAAGTAAGCCCAGTCTGTGATCCCTGTGTGAAATCACCAAGTGCAAACTTCAGCTGGTATTGCACAGCCTCAGTCTGCCTAATCTCTAAAGAGTTTTCGTTCTCCAGAAACGTTCGTCTGCCAGATACCCTAGGGTTTGCAAACTCCAATGCTCAGAGCAAAAAGACAAAAGTCGAATAGTAATATCAGAATAGTTCGATTTTGCCTTGAATGAAAATATATACTCCTTTGAGAAATTCGACCCAATCTCCTTTTAATAAATCATTTAAATAAATGACTTAATTCGCACTTTTATACTTAGGAGAAATCATTAATAATTGGCGTCCTTATTTTAATGAATATTAAATACTCATTAAGTCAAAATTTAATATTTTATTATAAAGTATAATAAATACTTTATAACAGGCCAATTAATTAAATGTTTAAATATTTCAATAAAGTGACTTTAATATAAAGTCAAAATATTAAATATTTAATAAATCATTAATTACTCCTTATTTCTCCGTCTGATCATCAAACTGCTGAACTGGGTCGACTCTGAGCTGAATGGTTGAACCAGGTGCCCTGCCCAAAATAGCAGCTTCCGCCTGACCTAACTTTCTAAAAATAGAAAGTTCCTGAAAATGCACTCTGGAAGACTCTGTGAAGGCCCAACCTGACACAACTGCAAAACTAGAGCTACCAAACACTGAGTAACTGCCCCAGATGATCCTCTGCACTCTCCTGTCAGCCTACGAGGATCGAATAATAGGCTAACCTCGTCACCAGCTGCGCTGACTAGGATGGGGACATCACATTTTGGCTTGAGACTGCATACCACTCGCCAATCCATTGATTGAATTTTTCGTGCAGTAGGGTTGTAATGATTTACACAAGTGATTACAAACTCTACACTCTGTGCTAAGATGGGAAATGAGGCCGCTTCAAGCAACCCAGATTGCTCGATGTTCTGAAGTGTGGTTTGGTCTATGCCTTCCAAAGCGTTCAAGTCAACCCAAATGCACTTGATGCAAATCGATATACGTTGTTCTTATGAAATTGTGAATCAAGACTGATTTGGTCTTGAATTCAATTTGAGTGAATTGCATACTAAAAAACTAGACTGTTGACTATAAACACGGATATGTTCAAACAACTTTTCCGGTGAGGCTATAAATAGCTTCTCAAGGGGCAATTTTTACGAAAATTTCTAAAATGTGGTTTTGTAGAGAATATCTTTTTGAACAAACCCACAACGTCAGAATTTCGAAAAAAGTGATTTTTTCCTTGACATGCAATGACCTCTCAAGGCAAAGCTGTAGGGGGCTGCGGGGATGCAAAAGCTTTTTTTATTGAAAAATTCTGGCACATGGGTTTTGTTAGCACCTGAGAGCTAAGCAAACTCAGTTTCTCCATTTTAAAAAAAAAAAAAAATTCGGAAACCCTTAAAATAGGGGGCAGTGGGGCAATTTTCCTGAAAAATTATGGCACGTGGGTTTTGTTGCTAATGCTATGTTGAACATACCCAAAAGGCCAGATTTTTGAAAAATTGTTGTTTACTTGGACATGCAAGAAAATCTAAGAAGAGGATAGAAGAAATGTGAGGGGGAGAAGATAGAAGTTATAAATTGCCTCTTTCAATCCTCAAGAAAAACGCCTCTGTATAAACCTAATATGATGAATTCCTGGCAAGAACGTACTTGAAAGATGAAGTATGGAAAATATTCCTCTGTGCAATCTGAACCTGGAACTACGAAGAATAATAAAAATGGCCTCTGTTAGATCCTTCAAAATGCATTGGAGAGAAAATAGTTTATTTTAGCTTCAACCTGCAAGAAATAATGGAGAAATGACGCCCATGCAAGAATAAATAACCATTTGCCTTGTTAACTAAAAGTTCTCTAATTTTAGGATGCCATATGCAAGAGAAAGCATGCAAAAATTGTAATGAGAGTCAATTGGGCCCACTTTGACTTTTGGCGTCCAAGCTTTAGGCAATTAGAAAAATTTAAAGACTTTCAACTTCTGTTGTGATGAAATGCCTTTGTTTGACCTTGAATTTTGATCGCCCGTTTGATCCCAAAGCTTGGCTGATAGATTCATTGTGGAGCTGGATCAACTCTACAAAGATGTTGCTAGGAGCTGCAAACCTCAGAAACTAGTTTTGATGGCTTGAAATTTTGGGCGCCTTTTGCCAAAAGGGTTCTTTTTTTCACTAGACAACCATTTTTTGAAAGCTTCTCAACCTTTTCAATTTGACCCTCTGTGCCTTGATCTGCAATTGTCGTTGATTGACGAATCCTACAAACATGCAGAGATATGGAACTAAAAATCAGTTCAATTCTGGAAGGAATGACTGGTATTGCAACGTCTAAAAGTTGATTTATGAGGCTCAAATTCCTAGGCGCCCTTGGCCAGCAAGGGTGCTTTTGTGTCTCTAAGATACATTTTGCACTTTGTAACCTTTGACAAAATGATTCATTTTGACCTTCGTTGTCAGGAGTTTGACTACTCCGATGTTCGTGTTGACGATCTCATTGCGGAGATTGATCAACTTTGAAGAGATGTTCTTGGGAGTCATGAAGACAGAAAGCTACATCTGAGACCCCAAAAAATTGGGTGCATTTCCCAAGAAGGGTGCATTTTGTTTAACACAGTCAAATTTTCACCTTTTTTTAATTTGCCTTCGCCTCTGGTGTTTTACGCTTGATCTTTGCTTGCAAGCGTTCGACAGGTCCTGTGAGTTGGCTGCTACGTTCTAAGCAGATCACTTGGAGAAGACAGCTGCTGAAAACCTCATCTAGTTGACCAAAATTCTAGGCGCCCTTGGCCTACAAGGGTACATTTGACCTTTTGACTTTCATTTTATTCTCTGTTTTACGTGCTCACTGGATCAACAGCTATGGTCATTTGATATGTCTTGTGGACTAGCGAACAGATTTGTTGCAAAGCTGGACTAAAGTCGGTAAGATCATCTAGAGATAACTAATGCAAAAACTAACATCTAAGAGCTTTTATTCTTGGGCGCCCTTGGGCTACAGGGGTACATTTTCCATAATAGACTGCCATTTTGGATGTTTGTTGACCTTCAACATCTTTTGCCTCTGCCGTCGTTTGTCAGTGTTTGACAAATCTGTTGGATTCGCTTGATGATTCGCTGAAAAGTTAGCAGAATTCTAGAGAAGATGATTGGTTTTGCAAGTGTTAAAAACTGCATTTGGCCTCTTAGATTCGAGGGTGCCCCTAGCCTGTAGGGGTGCTTTTGGTTTTAGACTTGATCATTTTCTGATGATTTTCACCTCCTTTGCGATTTGCAATCACCGTGTTGTTTGGTTGGGTTGACTGCGTTGAAGCATTGTCACTGCTAATGCAAGTATGTTCACCATTCTACGTGCATGAACACTACGAAGTTGACTTGGGCGTTGACTACAAAGGCATCTCCCTTGTAGCAAGGCGTAGTATTTCCAAACTTTTGATGACAATTTTACAAGATTTAGCCAATTTTAATCAAAATGCCTTATTGAAGCAAAAAATTAATTTTGGGTACAACAGGGGCAAAATTAAAAACCCGCCACTGGCAGAGTGGCAGGTGGGTGGCAATTACTGAAGGTGCCGCTCATGAAAATAGTGGTCGCACTGCCCAGGGGATAAGCCCCTACAGGTACCGATGACTGTGGGCTATATAGCCTAGCGATAAGCGGCTGCCAAATATACAATAATTGGCGGATTTAAGAAAATAATAATAATAATAAAATTTTAATTTCATATCCTTGACACAATTTGACAGCTAACTGCAATCATGCCGATGATGCCAAGATTATGCAGATCCCTACCCTACCAACATTGTAGAGAATATTGTAATGTCCCCTTTTTTTTTAGTATTCAACCAACAAGGTCATCTAAACTATTTGATTCCCATAGGCTATAATCAGGCCTTATAAAGGAATAAAATAAAATAAATTATTTATAAAGTTGTCCAAATAAATTAAATCATAAGAATAACTTTATTTTTAATTAATTTAATTAAAGTGACTTAAATAAAAAATAATAAATTTTATAAAGTTACTTTATTAAATAAAGTGTTCTTCTAGAAGCTTTGAGGAGGTTGCATTAGATTCTTCTATAAGACTCAACTGAGACTTTCAAAGGAGAGAACGATTCTTTTGATCATCTGGGTTTTGTGTAATGTCCCCTTCCTAGGCAGTACCGTTGTGTCAGAGGTTAGCCTATTATTCAGATCCTCGTAGGCTGGCAGATGTGTTTAGAGGATCACCTGAGGCAGTTATCTAGCGTTGGGAACATCACTCCAACAGTTGATTCAGGTTTAGGCTTTTGCAGACACTCACAGAGCGATTTAGAGGTACTTACTATTTATAGTAAGTCAGGTAGGCAGGAGTTGCTATTTTTAGCAGGGCACCTGATTTAGCTAATCAGCTCAGTATCGACCTGGTTTGATGTTTGGTTGAGCAAACAGGGGTTATTCGAAGCATTTAATAATAATTGAAGGAATAATTAATTTGACTTTATAATATAAAGTCATTTTAATGAAATATTAAAGTTAATATTTAAATGGCCAATTATAAAGTATTTTTAATGCTTTATAAAGAAGGGGAAAAGTGTAATATTTAATGAGTTTAATACTCATTAAAATAAAAGGGACGCCATTTAATTAAATATTAGCCTAAGTATTGGAAAAGGGCGAATATTTATTATTAAATGCATTTTAATGGATTTAATGAGAAAAAAAGAATTTTTGAGGACATATATATTCTTTCAAAAGCAAATCGAACTCATGATGTGATTATTCTAATTTGTCTTTATTCTTCTCTCGGAGAGCATTGGGGTTTGAGAAACCAGGGTTTCTGCAGATCATCTTATTTTGAAGAACGTTCCCTCTTCAGAATCAAGCATACTGAGACTGTGCAATACCAATTGAAGATTGTCAATTGAATAACTTCATTCAGAGGTTATTACAGAGTTTCACAGTGGGGTTTCATTCAGGGTTAGATCGTTTTTCCTTCCAGAAGGAAAATCTTGTATTGGCAGGGTTCTATTTGGCATTTGGGTGGGAGTTGTAACTGGCTTCATTCATTTGGCCGTACTTCTATTACCTTTCTTCTGGCAACTGCAAATGTCCAGGTTCCTTAAATATTAGTTTTCTTTTTTATTTGTAATGTCTGTATTTCGCAGTGAGATTATTTGAGAAGATAAATAGATCATCTGGCTTCAGTCTGATAGACTTATTGCAATCAAAATAGACTTCTAGAATTTTATTTTAATTTTTCAAGCATTTCAAGCAAAATCGCATTTCTTCTCTTTTATTGCAAAAACACAAAAAAATCAAAAATACAAAAAACAAAACAAAACTTCAGTTTACTAGCCAGTGATCAGGTTGAGAGACACCTGGTCTCCTACAGTGGTATCAGAGCACAATTTTCCTGCCATCCTGTGCTTTTTCAGTTGCTTTTTTAGTAAGTGTGCTTTTTCGATGCTTTTTCATGAATAGTGATATCATTTCCTAAATCAAGGGTAGAGGAACAGGCAAAGTTGAGGATTGGACGGGTCCACTTATTCCTGAAGGTGAGACAGTGTCAGGGGTTCTGGGTATTCACAGATCCAATTCCAATAGCAGTGAGAATAGTGTCACAACACTGATGGCAGACCGTGAGATTCCTGCAGAGACACATAGGGATTCAGGGAAAGCGCATGCAGAAGGTGATATTACCAAGGAGGAGTTTAGACGCAGACACGACAATATGATGGACATGATGTCCCAGTTGATGGGCACTATGAGACAGTATACTCCATCCCAGCCGCACTATATTTAGATAGGGCAGTCGAGCAGGACAGTAGGCATGGACCAGCCTTTGGTATCGGCACCACGGCAGTCATCACCTATCTATCATGAGAGTAGGCCTGGACAACCTACATTCATATCTAGAGAGACACCACCTCCGACTCCGAAGGTAGAGCAGCAGGCTCATCATCAGGAGTTTCAGCCACACAGTGGCATGTTAGTAGCAGATGTGACTAGATTTCATGGTGAGTATTTGTCATTAGCACCTGAGATCAGGCAGGCTTTGACTTTTCATGAGTTTATGGATGTGCATAAACCTAGAGGGGGAGGTAGATTTGATCGTAGAGCTCCTCAACATCACTAGCCACAGCCACAGGTGAACAGAGATTTACAGTATGCAGTTAGCAAGATCACCTTGCCTTACTTTGATGGGTCTGATAAGAGTTCAGCGAGGTCTTGGGTCCAGAAGTTGGACAATTACCTATCACTAAGACCTATGCAGGAGGACAAGGCCATTAAGTTTGCTACATTGCATCTTGATGGGTTGGCGCATGACTGGTGGCATCACGGCATGTACACACTTGGCCATCATGCAGTTACTACTTATCAGGAGTTCACCAGCAGGCTCATAGAGCGTTTCGACAAGAAGGATCCAGAACTCTACTTCAGGGAGCTAGCTCAACTCAAACAGACAGGTAGTTTGGATGCCTATCTCGGTGACTTTCAGAGGATTGCAGTTATGGTAACAGGCATTTCAGAGAGGAGACTTGTGATTCTCTTCGTTGAGGGTTTGATGGAGCCTATGAGAGGTTGGGTCAAGGCATTTGATCCTACGACTCTTCAGGAGGCCATGAGGAAGGCACGTAGCATGGAGCTTGCAGCACCTCGTAGCAAGTTCACTTCAGGCTCGACACCCTACACGAGGCCTAATAGGTCATTTGACAGGAATAGGCCATTTGACAGAAAGAGGGATCCACCTGATCCCAAGAGACCAAATGCACCACCATTTGACAGAGAAACATTGAATGATTTACGAAAGAAAAAATTATGTTTTTGGTGCAAGGAACCTTATGATGAGAAACATGTATGCCCTCTTCGTCCCAAGGTGAGAAATAACCAAATGGAGTGGTTTTATGAGGGAGAAGAGCAATCTGATCTGTCAGACCAGCAAGCTGATTCAAGGCATTCAGATGATGAAAGGTCTGAAAATGACAGTGATAATGAAGGAGGAAGGAAGCTACAGGAGGCACATTTGACCAGTCTTTAGAGAGATGGATCTTTTAGACTTCGTGGGCTCCTAGCAGGTCAAAAAGTAATCACACTACTCGATACCGGTGCTCTCATAATTTCATAGATGCACGGTTGGTAGAGAAACGAGGAATACAAATAAAAGAGTTTGAGGTTATTCGAGTCAAGGTGGCTGATGGGTACACCCTCAAATGTGACAGAAAAATAACAGATCTTCCGATGCGGCTGAACAACTATGAATTCAAGACTGAATTCTATGTTGTTAATATGGGAGATACTGATGTGGTGTTAGGGATGGCATGGCTTCACGATCTGGGTGAGTTCACACTCAATCTACGGGACATGGAGATGAAGTTCAAAGCAAATGGGAAACCTCATGTCATCAAGGCCATCAGAGATAGCAATCTGAGGATGGTTTCGTACAGGCGGATGGAGAGACTCATTCGTCATGATATGGTTGATTGGGCTGCAGAGTGTATGTTATTGCCAGCACAGCAGGAGCAGCAGAAGGTTGAGTACCATCTAGACATTCAGATTCTGAGGACTAAACACTCTAAAGTGTTTAGCAACATTCCACCTGGCAGACCTCCAGACAGAGGCACTGAGCACATTATCGAGTTGGAGGAGGGCTCAAAGCCCATTATGATTACACCCTACAGGCATCCGAAACAGCTCAAGGATGAGATAGAGAAGACAATCAACGAGCTGTTCGCTATGGGGCATATCAGACCTAGCAAGTCACCTTTTGCTTCATCGGTTGTATTGATGAACAAAAAGGATGGATCACTTCGGATGTGTATAGATTACCGCCAACTCAATAAGAAAACAATTAAGAACAGGTACCTGATACCCCACATCGACGAGCTGATTGATGAGTTGCACGGTGCTATCTTCTTTACAAAGATTGACTTGAGATCTGGGTACCATCAGATTCAAATGAGGGAGCAGGACATAGAGAAACCCGCCTTCAGATGCCATTGCGGTCACTTCGAGTTCTTGGTTATGCCTTTCGGTTTAACCAATGCACCTGCTACCTTTCAGTCTACCATGAACAGGGTCTTCAGTTCTCAGCTGCGGAGATTCGTGTTGGTCTTCTTCGATGACATCCTGGTGTACAGTAGGTCATGGGAGGAGCATTTAGCTCACTTGGATACAGTTTTGGGTATCTTGGCAGAGGAGTCCTTTTATGCCAAGGAGTCCAAGTGTGAGCTAGGCATGGTTGAGTTGTTGTATCTGGGGCACATCATCAGTGCCAAGGGAGTTAGTATGGACCCTCAGAAGGTTCGAGCTATAGTTGAGTGGCCAGTACCAGAGAACCTTACGCAGCTCAGAAGATTCATTGGGTTCTGTGCTTTTTACAGGAGATTTGTTAGTGGGTTCTCACGTCACACCGCACCCCTTACTGATTTGACAAAGAAAGGAGCTTTTGTTTGGTCACCACAGGCTCAAGAGTGCTTTGATAGGTTTAAGGTGATCATGACTTCGTGTCCAGTGCTAGCATTACCTGACTTTACAAAGTCATTTGATTTGTTTTGCGATGCTTCAGGAGAGGGCATTGGTGTCGTCTTGATGCAAGAGAGACACCCTATTGCTTTTGAGAGTAGGAAGCTTAGGGGTCCTGAGAGGTTTTACAGCATTTATGACAAGGAAATGTTAGCCATTATGCATGCTTTGGCTAAGTTCAGGCAATACTTGGTAGGCAGCAAGTTCAGTGTGCGTACAGACCACAATAGCCTGAAACACTTCCTTGGACAGCGAGACCTAAATGAGAGACAGCAAAAATGGGTCAGCAAACTGCAGTCATATGATTTTGATATCACCTTCATTAAGGGGAAGCAGAATGTTGTAGCTAACGCCTTGTCTCACAGACCTCAGTTGAATGCTATGGCACAGATTTCCGAGGATTGGAGGCATCGGATCATTACAGAGTATGCTAAGAACCCATGGGCTTCTAGCATTGTTGATGGGACAGAGCAGGATAGTAGGTACACCGTTGTGAATGACTTGATCATTTACAAGGGGCGGATTTTTCTGGTTCCTGATTCAGAGTTGAGGGATACAGTTCTGAGAGCCTTTCATGATCTTCCTATGGCGGGCCATCCCGGTTACTTCAAAACATATAAGTTGGTTCGGGAACGGTTTACTTGGAAAGGGCTAAAGACTGATGTTCTTCAGTATGTTCGAGAGTGTTCTGTTTGCCAGCAGAACAAGCAAGAACACACATATCCTGCTGGGTTGCTTCAGCCACTTCCGATACCTGACAGGAAGTGGGAGTGTTTATCGATGGACTTTATCACAGGTTTGTCGAAAGCCCAAGGTAAAGATTGCATTTACGTAGTTGTTGATCGGCTGACCAAATATGCGCACTTCTTTCCGATCACTACTACATTCACAGCATCGCAGACTGCAGAGCTTTTCTTCAGAGAGGTATTCCGGCTACATGGGTTGCCTCGGACTATAGTCAGCGATAGAGACAGTCGGTTCATGAGCAACTTTTGGCAAGAGTTGTTCAGGCTTTGTGGGACCGAACTGACACCGAGTACCAGCTACCATCCACAGACAGATGGACAGACAAAAATTGTCAATAAGTGGGTGGAAGGTTATCTGCGCAATTACATAGCTGGACAACAGAGAGCTTGGGTGAGGTGGATATACCTCTGTGAGTATTGTTATAACTCCACTCACCACATGACTATACAGATGGCGCCATTCATGGCATTGTACGGGTATGAGGCGCCCAACCTATTGGATTTGATATTGAGTGATAGCAGAGTGCCTAGCGCAGGTGATATGATGCAGAGTTAGCAGGACATTTTGAGGTCTCTTAGAGACAATATTCAGCGGGCACAGAATCAGCAGAAGCAGTATACTGATCAGAAGAGGGTTGAGAGTTCCTTTGCGGTGGGTGACATGGTGTATCTCATGTTACAGCCATATCGTCAGTCTACTCTGCGGAAGAGTGGTGCGGAGAAGTTAAAACCTCGTTACTATGGTCCATTTCATGTTATCAAACAAGTGGGCGAGGTTGCTTATGAGTTGGATTTACCGGTGGATAGCAGGGTGCATAACGTATTTCATGTCTCACGCCTGAAGAAGGCATTGGGTCAACCTGTGATCCCCTCTCCAGTATTACCGCCCCTTGATGACGAGGGGAAGTTGATATTAGTGCCTAAGGCCATCCTCGATGTTAGAGAGCAACATCTTAGGAAGCGGGTTATCAAAGAGTATTTGATCAAATGGAGAGACTTGCCGGTGGAGGATGCTACTTGGGAGACAGAGGAGATTTTACAGCATCCAGAGTTGAGATTGCTTGAGGACAAGCAATTTCAAGGAGGGCAGACTGTAATGTCCCCTTCCTAGGCAGTACCGTTGTGTCAGAGGTTAGCATATTATTCAGATCCTCGTAGGCTGGCAGATGTGTTTAGAGGATCACCTAAGGCAGTTATCTAGCGTTGGGAACATCACTCCAACAGTTGATTCAGGTTTGGGCTTTTGCAAACACTCACAGAGTGATTTAGAGGTACTTACTATTTATAGTAAGTCAAGCAGGCAAGAGTTGCTATTTTTAGCAGGGCACCTAATTTAGCTGATCAGCTCAGTATCGACCCGGTTTGATGTTTGGTTGAGCAAACAGGGGTTATTCAAAGCATTTAATAATAATTGAAGGAATAATTAATTTGACTTTATAATATAAAGTCATTTTAATGAAATATTAAAGTTAATATTTAAATGGCCAATTATAAAGTATTTTTAATACTTTATAAAGAAGGGGAAAAATGTAATATTTAATGAGTTTAATACTCATTAAAATAACAGGGACGCCATTTAATTAAATATTAGCCTAAGTATTGGAAAAGGGCGAATATTTATTATTAAATGCATTTTAATGGATTTAACGAGAAAAGTCGAATTTTTGAGGACATATATATTCTTTCAAAGGCAAATTGAACTCATGATGTGATTAATCTAATTTGTCTTTATTCTTCTCTCAGAGAGCATTGGGGTTTGAGAAACCAGGGTTTCTACAAATCATCAGATTTTGAAGAACGTTCCCTCTTCAGAATCAGGCATACTAAGACTGTGCAATACCAATTGAAGATTGTTAGTTGAATAACTTCATTTAGAGGTTATTACAGAGTTTCACAGTGGGGTTTCATTCAGGGTTAGATCGATTTTCCTTCCAGAAGGCGAATCTTGTATTGGCAAGGTTCTGTTTGGAATTTGGCACGAATTTCAAGACAGTACGGAATTCCTCTTTGCTAGTACAGGCCGTACAAATACAGCAGCAAGGCCATAGTATCTCCTCTCAACTATATGTCTTGTTTTGTGAGCCTCTGCTTCTTTCATCTTGAGCATCTAGGGTTTCTGGAGTTATGGCGTGGATTTGGGAGTTGTAACTGGCTTCATTCATTTGGCCGTACTTCTATTGCCTTTCTTCTAGCGGCTGCAAATGTCCAGGTTCCTTAAATATTAGTTTGCTTTTTTATTTGTAATGTCTGTATTTCGAAGTGAGATTATTTGAGAAGATAAATAGATCATCTGGCTTCAGTCTGATAGACTTATTGCAATCAAAATAGACTTCTGGAATTTTATTTTAATTTTTCAAGCATTTCAAGCAAAATCGCATTTCTTCTCTTTTACTGCAAAAACACAAAAAAATCAAAAATATAGAAAACAAAACACTACTTCAGTTTACTGGCCAATGATCGGGTTGAGAGACACCTGGTCTCCTACATTTTGACATTTTTTATTAGAGAATCTTGGAGAGCTTGTGTTTGCAAGTTTAGTGTGCCCTAGGACGAAAACCCTTGGGTGAGATGGTTGTGTGGACGAAAACCCACTCAACCAATTGATATTCCAAATTCACATATGGGCTTAATTGATCAGCTTGGAGCTTCAAGGAATAAATTGTTGCAGAGATCGTTTGTGGAAATTTTGTGATGTCTTCTTCGAAGACAAAATTTCAAAGTTTCAAGTATTTATTTTGTTGTGGTTCAAGGGTTGAGGTTTGAGGTGGTAAATATTATTATATAATTTCCAAAATCTATATTTATATTTCCTCCAGATATAGTCAATTCCAACTGTTGAATTATGGTAGCTTCAGTCAGATATAGAAATGATGATCATATGTGTGTGTATATATATGTCAGTATGTATTGACATATGTATACACACACACACACACATATATATATATATTTTAATTTTATACATTATCATTTATATCGGAATCTAATACAATCCAAGTATACTATCGATCTACATTTAGAGGTTATTAACTGCAGATTAATAGCATTTCGTGTTTCATATAGGATCCTGATCAAGCATCATTATCGGTGATCATTTCCAGATTGGATATAATTTATTTGTGCAAAATAAAATCAGATCGAACTTAGTAAGCATTTATGTTTATTAAGTAACTAACTCCGATTTAAGGATCAGGTGTTTAGTTAGTCGAATTGGCACAATCCAAGAGACACGTCCCATGAGTAGACATGCCTCCACTTCGTGGAGACATGTCCGCTCATAGAACGTGTCTCCTATTTGATACTTAATGCAGATCCGATCTACATTTGAAGATATCGAAATCAATAAATGTTCTGCTCTTGTAGATCGAATACCATTAAAGAAAATTCAGACTTGTTGAACTTTTGGAATTAACATGGTATCAGAGCCATGGTTAAAAAAAAAAAATTCACAAGTCTGAATTTCTTAATCTATATCCCCTTCCAGGCGCATACTCCACCAATTCAAACGCAGCCAGGAGATTTCTGATGGCATGATGGCTGCGTAGCTTCCGGCTCTCGCCATCCTTATACACCACACTGCTACACTCAAGAAGGATTCGATTATTTGAGAGTCATTCATCTTATGTTATTTGCAAGAAAGTCAGGATATTTGAGGAAGATAGTTTATGATTAAATAAGTGCGTTACTGGGAAGCTTTCGGTGAAGCATCCTAAATAATCAAATGTTGTGTACGAGCCAGTCCGTGAGGTTGTGGTACTGGGTATTTGTAGTTCAGCGTCAACTTTTAGGAATTCCAGATAACATATCTTAATGAGGTTCTATTCAATCTGTTAAACATAAAATATATTTCTACACTTTTCCACACTTCAGTGAAGTATATCTACATACATATTGCTTAAAGTTGGAATTCGTATTCTCAATGAGAGGAGGAGACTAAAAGCATATAAGGAAATAGGCACTCAAGAATAAAGCAAAGGGGATCAAGAAACGTGTGAAGCAGAGAAGGATTGTGAAAAATTAAGAATCCTGGTCAGGTACAAGGGAAGCGTTAAACTCAGTTGTATTCAAATGTACTCTAATACATGACGGGGAAGACAAAGTCATCGCTAGGCAGATTAAAGGATGGTATCGAGTAAACAAGGCAAATCGTGGATGTGTTAATCACTGAAGGTTACAAGGATATCGCAAATATCTGAGAACAAAGAAATGATCGAGGTTTTACATGAGAACTCATGGAGTGGAGTTAAAAATATAAGTGTTTGTATGCTCTGCGCTAACAGTTTGTGTGAGGGAAAAAGCTGTTCGTATTTCATCTCTGCCAATAAATCTATGAATAGAGACGTGAAGGCCTGGAGCAATTACATCGTTGCGTGATCAGGTGGTATGAGGTTGACGTTGGGCATTCGATTTGCATTTGAGCAAGGGCACTTATAAATATATATTCATATAGTGTCGTGTCAATCTTAACCATCATCAGAACAGGGGTAATCTGGAGATTAATATTTATTCCTAGTCCTATGCATATTGTCATGACAAGACGTCGAGGGAGTCTTTCGTGCTTCTCCTGAAATTACTACATCTATTCTCTTTCGTGGAAGACTGAGTTAGAGCAAATAATATATTCGCCAGCACAGTCGACTATACTTGAGGAATCTGGCTATATTTGGGAAGGTGATCAGGACTATGCTTTTGCCATTGTTGACATTTTAAGTGTGGATAAGCCAAATTTATCAAGCTGAGAATAATAATCCTTATGAAGGGGCGATTTGTGAGTTGTTCCTTGGGTGTTTCACTGCTGTCATTACAGTGTTTGTAGTTGCATGTTGCCATACAATTGCATAAACATATTGCTACCTGTCTGGAAAATACGATTCTATCACTAGAGGAAATATCTATTCGGAGCCGTGTTCGGGCTTGAGTGGCCTTGAACCTGACGAAGGAAGATTGTGGATCGAGATAAGTATTCTTGTGTTTATACTTTTGAAATCTAGGGTAAAAATTTCAGTTTGCTAAGTTGTGCAAATCTGACTTTGGTTATTTTAATCATGTGTGTTTAGTCAAAATTGCGGTTTCTCTTGAATAAGAGATCTTTGTGACAAGATCCTGTGGAGATAACTCTATTCCTTGCAATTGTGAAGATCTCTGAGTGTGACTCTGAGATGAAAAGAGAACTGCATATTTTCGTTGTGATTGGATGATCACTTCGATAAAATTCTTGTGTTTGGACTGCAATGTTGCCTTGAGAAGGCTGGTCCGATATTGAATATGCTCGCTTCATAATGTGTGTTGTGCAGATTGTCTTTTGTTGTACTGATATTTGCACTCTCGAGAGGAGTAAAAGATGGAAGGAAAAGTTATATCAGAATTCAATAAAGATAAGTTTCTTTATCCCTTCATTCTGATCCTTTGATATTTTTCCTTTTAGGTTGATTTACTTATTCATGTTTTAATATTGTTCATAAATTCTTATGTATTCATATTATAACCTGAGATAGTAAACCTTGTATGATTCTAGCTTTAATATTTCTTTGGATAAATATAAACTGTTAGTAATCTCTCTCTAAAATGTTTTCAGGACAAGGTGATGAGAGATTGCTTAGTGATAAAAAGCTCGAGGCATCTTGTGAGGAAGTCATGCCGACCAAAGAAATGATCAAGCATGAAGTTACAACTTGCAGCCATGAGACTGAGTTGGTGGCTAGAGGGAGTTCACTTCCAGAAGTCTTCTTTGCAAGCTCTGAAGCAGGGATCAAGAGGGAGTTCTGTGACTCACTGAGAAGAAGTGAAGGTTGCAGTGTTGCAAGGCCAAGTGTTAAATCCTTGAAAGTCCTCTTCAGCTGTTGAGATCAAAATTGCTCAAAGACTGTCATCTGGATTTGATATTGGTAGCTCCGCAAACCTATTCAAAATAGAGTGATCTGCTATGAGGTCAAGGAGGTCTACCCTGCACTCTCTACAGTACCAGAGGTGTGCACTAGAAAACATTTTCCTAAAGCATGTGTTGCAGGAAATCTTGGACGATGAGGTCAGGAGGTTGATGCAAGTGCTTAAAGATTCAAAGGGAGCCTACTGAACCTAAAGAAGATAATCGAAAGAGTGCCTTTGGATGTTGTTTCAGGTTGACGTCTACGATGATATCCTGGTGTAGCAAAAAACAGTCTTCAATTGCACAGAGCTCAACAGAAGCTGAACACATTGCAGCCTCTATGGGAGCAAGAGAAGCAGTTTGGCTTCGTAAATTGCTTGTGGGACTTTTTGATCTAAGCACATTGAGATCCCCTATCATTATGTAAGAGATATGATAGAAAGGAAAGTGATCCAGTTGGAGTATGTTAGTATAAATGATCAAACTGTAGACATTCTCACCAAGCCTCTCTCCCGAATCAAGGTAGAACACTTCAGAAAGAAACTTGGTATGGTTGAAATGTAATTTGATATTTATGTATGAAATTCAAATTGTTTATAAATTGTACTAATATATAAAGATGTTTAATGTGTAAACTCTTTTGTCATGTGTGTGACTCCATGACCTTATGGGCCTACTCCCCTTGTGTACATTATTGAAAGGTGATGATCTTTCAATAATGAACACTTGTATTTGACATTGTAAAGTGACGACTCTACAATGATGAGTTGAACCATCATGATAGATATCATGTAACTTGATATCTGTGGACATGTCATGATAGTATCTCTTGGACACTTTTGATGAATATCATGGGACTTGATATCATTTGAAGATCATTGTGATCCTTAAGAGATAATCATGGTGGATAATTATATATCTGTGGATATGCCATGAATTATGGTAGACATCATGTGATGTCAGTGCACATACCATAATGAAGATGTGTTATGAAGAATGTCAAGTGACTTGACTCTCTTAGAAGCATACCATATCTTCTGATATCACGAGTAAGGTGATATCACTATATACTTGGTTAGTGTTATCTTCCCTAGCTAAGAGGGAGTGTTGAATTATGGTAGCTTCGGTCAGATATAGAAATGATGATCATACGTGTGTGTATATATATGTTAGTATGTACTGACATATGTATACACACACACACACACACACACACACACACACACACACACACATATATATATATATATATATATATATATATATTAATTGTACATTATCATTTATATCGGAATCTACTACAATCCAAGTATACTATCGATCTGCATTTAGAGGTTATTAACTGCAGATTAATAGCATTTTGTGTTTCATATAGGATCCTGATCAAGCATCATTATCGGTGATCATTTCCAGATTGGATATAATTTATTTGTGCAAAATAAAATCAGATCGAACTTAGTAAGCATTTATGTTTATTAAGTAACTAACTCCGATTTAAGGATCAGGTGTTTAGTTAGTCAAATTGGCACAATCCAAGAGACACGTCCCATGAGTAGACATGCCTCCACTTCGTGGAGACATGTCCGCTCATAGAACGTGTCTCCCATTTGATACTTAATGCAGATCCGATCTACATTTGAAGATATCAAAATCAATAAATGTTCTGCTCTTGTAGATCGAATACCATTAAAGAAAATTCAGACTTGTTGAACTCTTGGAATTAACACCAACACTGTCATTAAGTTGCAGATAAGAAAAAAAAATGGTACATGCGCCTGGCCTGGGGAATTAAATATTATTTAAGGGGAATCGGGCTCCTATTCCAACTGCAACACTTTCATTTCTATTAGAAGGGAATCAATACCATATAATATCAAGAGCAACTTAGGCAAGAATAGTCGTACATATTAAAAAGAGTTCCAACTTAAGGAGGGGCGATATTGAAGTTTAGGCAATGATATTCAAATATATCGGGAGTTGTTTGGTAACTTTGTATGATAAGGCACATAATATTAATATTTGAAAAGGTTGGTTTATAATTAAATGCTAGTGCTTCTATGTTCAAGGTTGTCGTGCTTTTTAGAAACTTCAGAAAGCTAGTAAAGGAGTCATGGGAATATGAAATCGGTGTACACTAAAGAGCCACTGTCAATAGAAGGAATGCTACCAATAATAAAGAGGATTGCAAGCTACAAGAAATAGATTGGGCAATTGGAAGTTATTATTTAGGAGATAGATATATCTGCTATGGGCACCTTCTTACATATGCAGGTCAGCCGATATTATTTAAATCTTTGAAGTTTTCCTATGTGAGTTGTGGTCTGTTTGTGATGGCAAAGGTTAGGAGTTATTATTATTAGTAATTTTCAATTACTCATGAGAATAGGATCAATATATTTTATTTATTGCAGGTGTGTACTATTTGAACTTTAGAATTCAATAAAGATCAAAAGAACATATCCAATATTATATTGTTTGATACTGGCCACTGTATATGGTATTGTCTGTCATGTCTCCCGAAATTGTAACACCAAATATATTAAAATACGAATAACAAAATATAAATATAAGTAATTGCAATTTAAATATTATTATTATAACTATAATTATCCTAGATAACATTGTAATTATAATACAAATATCATGGTATGAAACAGAATAATTAATATTATTAATTATAAATATCATAATAATGAAAATAAAAAATAATATTCACAATAAACTCATATTAGCTAAATGTGGCTATGCCTTAGGTAACTCTAAAAGCACCGATTCCTAATGTAACCATGCCTTAGTGAATAAATAAGTGAATCTACAAAGGCATCGATTAAAAGAGATTAATAGCAAATAAATAAATGGTAAACATCGAAACATTAGTAAATGCTAATACAGAGATTACTGCATAAAGCGATCCATTTAATATGAGCTGGTTAATGCATCAATCAGCCAAGGATAGCGATCCAACAAGTGACACATCCCAAGCAAGGGGGTGCAAAGAAAGGATATAACTTTCAAACCATATCAGGTATTAAAAGGAAATCATTCTCAAAGCAGAATATCATGGGGGGAAAAAGAAGAACAGAATATTATAGGCACGTCAATCAACAAACTATAAAGCTCGGTCTGAAATAATTATCTAAGATCTGATCGATTGGAAAAGGAGATAAAAAGGGATCGATAGGCAGATAAGAACACATTGCCTTTATTATCTTATGTCTGCAGATTTGTGAGTTAATGTAATAGCATATGTATGATGTGATTTATTTAGTAACTAAGGTTATTAACCCATGTGTGGATAGAATATTTATGGTGTGATTTATTTAATAGTATCAATAATTCATGTATATTATTATTTTGTATAATGGCGCATTCATGATTCATTGTGCCTGCTGATATGATTATTTGCAAGTCTGAATTTGATTAAATTACTATGTATGTATTTGCATCATGATAGAAGGAGAGATTACAAAGGGGATGGTGATGGGGAACTCCCTAGGTATGCCACCTCTATAATGGAGAACCTATGTGTTCTATAATGAAGGACCAAGTGTCCTATAATGGAGAACCTATGTGTTCTATAATGGAGAACCAAGTGTCTGATAATGGAGAACCTATGTGTTCTATAATGGAGGACTGAGTGTCCTATAATGGAGAACCAATGTGTTCTATAATGGAGGACCTAGTGTCCGATAATGGAGAACCTATGTGTTCTATAATGGAGGACCAAGTGTCCTATAATGGAGAACCAATGTGTTCTATAATGGAGGACCTAGTGTCCTAAGGAGGCCAAAGGGGTACTTGCCTTCATTGCGAAGGGTACTGCCTTTGGGCCTGGGAGAGTAGAGCCACTAGGGCACCCTTTGTAACCTCACTCCCCTATCATGAGGTAACAATTTAAGGAGATCAATCATAAGGGAATGGAGATTTCCAAAGAATTACAGCAAGCATGCCTCTTTTAGGTACGCCACCCGAGGGGGGACAAGATGAGCCAACAAAGGGCCAAGGGGGTGCTTGCCTTTATTGCAAAGGGTACTGCCCTTGGGCCTAGGGGAGTTGGCTACCAGGACACCTTTTGCAATGTCACTCCTCCATCATGGTGGATTGAATCCTTCAAGGATGTTAGAGTACTTTGTGATTGAATTGATGATTGGTCAATAGTTTATTAATGCCTAGTTATGGCAAACTACTAACTATTATTGTAGTGATAAATGATTCCATTGGACACTAATCAATTTGATTATGGTAAATGGTTCTAATCTATGTGCAAGAATTCAATCAAGGTTTCCATTGGGCGAAAAGTATTCTCTAACTCATTTGTTATTTGGAAATTGAGGATTTAGGGCAAATTTAGGGCAATCCCAAAAAGGGGACATTACATTGTCTTGTATGGGAAATTATGATGTCCTTGTCCAGTTTCAATTTGTTACATAATCTTAGAATTAAGTCAATAGTTAGCTGGAAGGAATTGCAACATTAGCCTATGTAATCTACTTATACAAAGGATAGGTATCAAGTAACTATAGATTAGATTAATCATACTAGTTTGACACAATGCTTGCATTGTCAAACTAGTAAAATCATTAAAAATCTTATTCAAAGGGGTGAAGGGTCTTTACAAATATTCTCTGTGAATATGTCAGTGACCACATATTGTACAGCTATGATGCTAGCTAAGGTATGACTGTGTACGGACCGTATGGATCCGTATGTTGTACGAACAAAAAACTTACAAATTTTTGCCAAACCCTCAAAAACTGGCCCCAAACTTTTTCATCCAAATATGAAGTGTTTTATATGAAAATAGGGGTTTGGGGCCTTTTGGACTCAACCGTGAGGTCCATTTTTCCCCAAACTGTACCCAACAAAATCTCATACACAAATCACCCTCAAATCTAGGAAGGAATCTGCAATGTTGGAGCTCTAATACTATGTAGGAGTTAATGGTGAATTCCCAACACCTTCAAGAACAGCTGCAAGACCAAAATATCTTCCACAAGAGAGAAAATCGCAAGAATAGTTTGCTTGATTATGGATGCAAGATTACAAGATTGAATATGTTTTTAAATGTACATGAGAGGCCTTGCTTATAAAGACAAGGTGAGAGATAGGATTAGACAAGATTGTGGCATGTGTCTTAATCCTATGTCATGAGACAATTAAGTTGACAAAAAAGTCAAAAATATAAGATAGGATAAGATCTTATCTAGACAACTAAGGGTTCTAGAAGGACATTTAGAACCTAAGTAAATTTAACATGTGAATAACCCTACTAGGAATTGGCTAGGTACAAGACATTTTATTCACACCAACAAAAGCTTGCTTATGCTACCAATATCTTGTAATGTCCCATTATCAAGCCTAGTCAGCTATTGTGTCAGTTAGCCTATTCTAGAGTTTTCGCAAGCTAATTGGTGGTGGTTATGAGACTCCCAGGTTCTTGGAGAGCTCAGTATCACATTTTCTTCGCATCTAGTGGTGTTCTAGCATTCAGATGGCACTTAGGTTGGTGGTAGTGTTCTTTGTTGTGTTTTTGGCCATCTAGGTTGTTCTCCACATTTCTTGGAGAACATGGCTATTTTTAGTAAGTGCCCGTTTTGGCACTTGGCATCTTTCCTCGGCATCAATAGCTTCTTGGTATGATTAGTTTCCATTTCCAGTGTCTTGACAGTGCTTTTTGTAAGGAGGATGGGATTATTTTAATATTTGCATTAAAGTTATAAATAATGTTTTAATATTTACTTTAGTGTTAAATATTATAAAGTGACTTTATGTTTCCCCAAGTTGGGTGCCTATGGAAAAGAGATATGGGGACTTAAGTTGTTTTTAAATTGTGAAAGGGGCCTTTTCAAGGGAAAATGAAATATCTGAATTTTTAAAAAGGCCATTTTCCCCTCCAACTCTATATAAAGGGGTTTTGGCTCTCATTTTCATTATTTAAGTTCACACACATAATAGGATGTTGTCCAAGTGAACATTGAGTTCTTCTAAGAGTTGATTGAGGATGAAAAACCTCATCAATATTCACTAGTTTTGATGGTGCAAGATCCATCCTAGTTGGTTTGGTGTTTTTCATTCAAAAAACACATTGATTTTCATGGAATTTTGGTTTCTAGGGTTTCAAAAAATGAAAATATTCAAGGTATTTTCAAGTGCATTTTTTGGTGTGATTTGTATTGTTAGTAATTTTTTTGGAGTGATTTTTAAGCTAGCTGAAGTTTATCCAAGCCAAGCTATATCACTTCTAGCATAGGTTGTACCCCCTCATTTTGGTTGCATAGACCAATCGGTGGACACAATGATTTTGGGTATTTCACCAATGACTTTCCTATGTTGAGCGACTGTATTGCAAGAGTTTACAAGAGTTAAAATGCCAGATTTTATTTTTTAGAGCAAATCACCCCCCCTAGGCAGGTTGTACAGTTATAGGGAGGAGTTTTTGGATGTTGTGCCAGATTTTTGAGGTTGTCAGTAGCTGCAAACCTTTCCAAGGGGAGGCGCCTAAGTTAGTGAAATGGTTTCCAAGTGATAGAGGGCAGTTATGAGCTCACAGAAAATTAAAATGAATTAATTACCAAATCACCCCTGTGCTTTTCTCGCACTTGTGTACTGATACAGCAGGTCTGAGATGGTTCTGATTGCTTGGAAATGGATGTGGACTGTTGTTTAAGGACAAACTGCAGGTCTGGACAAATTAGAGATGATTAGTGATGTTTGGGGTGACCTTTAAGGTCTATTGCTGCAGCTGAGTGACATTTGGAGAGTGCTGATGAAGTTATTTGACCTTGTTGCTGACTGTCATCACTAAGAAAATTTGCAACAGCAGGACTGTTATGGTCTCAAAATGCAAATTCCTTAAGGTATTTACTATTTACATTCTTTATGATGGTTGTTTCGGTGGATGACTCATAGAGTATTTCTAATGTTTCTTTTGGGCCTCAAAAATTGTAACAGCAGTATTTGTAATGAATGAAACCTTCATATTTAATTGCAACAGCTGAGGCTTTGATAATGCAAATCCTTCAATGTTTATGTTTATTCAAATCTGCATAATATATGTTATTTGCTTGAGATATTGCTTGGATTCAATTGGTGAAACTTAAAAAAAAAATCAGGGGGTGCTCTTACATGTCTCCATTCAAGTACAGTTCCAAGTGTTGTAATCACACATGGAAGAATCCAATTAATAAGATCTGTGTTAACTTTGTGTGGCACTGATGTTCGAATCTAAGAAGCAACCTTGAATATTCTGTAATAATTAATTATCTTCATACATTCTTCTTCTAAGTGTTGTTATTTCCATGTTATGTTTTCTTCAAGATCAAATTAATTGTTGATACAACTTCAGTGATCTTGTTTTAATCCTTTGATAGTATTCTTATTTATGTTTTAACTTTTAAGTTATGCTCTCCCAAAATGGCCCACAATGTGGTAACATCAAATGAATAACCCACAATAGTATGTTCTTAGTGCACAAGGGCTTTGCATCATGCAATTTTTCAGAACAAAAGAGACTTTCAGAATCCTTTGTCTGTATGTCTACACCTTATATAGGAGACATCTGGGGTCCTAACAAAGATGCCAATCCATTGGTTGAATACTGGCTTGATATTGACTCCGGAAGATCTATTATTTTACTCTAAATATAACTCCAAAACTTGAAGGACAAGTTTCTGTTGTTATGTAGTTTATAATGTAATTTTCTAGAAGATGTTGGTCTGTTATATACGTACAAATTCGTAGTGTGCAATGCAAATTCCTTTAGTCGGTCTAGAGGACTTTCCTTTTTGTGCTGAGCTTTCTTCTTCATTTAGGTCACAGTGTCTGAGAGTGATGCTGATTCCTAGTTAGTTGTCTTTCCTTCGTTATCTTCAATACTGTTTTCTTGTCACAAATTAGACTTATTAGTTATTATATAGAATATATATACATATATGAGTAAGTGTAAATTATTAATTTTTTTCCTAGAAGGGATTTACAGGAAACTATTAGTTACTCTTCTTCTAACACTCTCACATCTAATCAGTTTTCAGATTTCATTTATTCAATCCATTGCTACTCCGTGAATAGCAGAAGGCTTTGTGAGCATTGGTAAGACAACTGGAAAACTAACTTGTTGCAACACAGCAAATTTTGCGAATTCGTCTGCCTGTATATGAATGTTCAATGCACTTATACAAATGTATAGAGAGTTGTATAACATTTGAGAAAGGTAACTCTATAAGTAGTTTAAAGAAAACATGTACTAAAATGAAATTTATGTTTGCAAGAACTTACAGGTATAGATCTAAAGGCCTTCCCACCAAATGCACCACCTACTCTTCTTGTTATAACCCGCACATTATGAGTGGGAATGCCTAGACACTTAGCAATAGTTTTTTGTGAAACATCAGGGTTCTGGCATGCGCTGTAAACTACCATGCACTCATCTTCATCTGGTATAGCTAACACAGTCTGGGTTTCTAGATAGAAAAAATACTGAGATCCAGTTCTGACCTGTTGAAACAACTGTTCAAGTTAGATATGATTTCCCAGAATTATTTTACGTCTATATTAAAGGACCTTTGCTTATCATCCTATCATAAACCTTAAAATTGAAATGTGCTTCAATTGCTTTTTCTATGAACAGTGCTGAAGGTCTTTAGTTGACCTCAGAAAATGAAGATGAATATTTTGAACAATTTACCTCTGCAGATTCAATCCTTATATCTGCTTCTGACATTCCTTTTACAAGATCTCCTACGGGCTTAGGAGCCAGGCTTTCGGGAACTTGAAAGAAACTATTTTTTGCTCCTGCATCTTCTACAGAGAGAATAGGAGGACCTAATGTCTCACAATCATAATCTACACTCACCTTATCAGCTGCCCTTCTTGCATCATGCCAAGTGTTTGCAACCTATCAAAATGCATGTAAGCAATGTAAAACTTATAAGACAAAATTGCAAAGAAATGAAAAAAAATGTTATAAATTTTAATAAAAAGGATTTTGAAGGTGAAATTTAATCAAACTTGTGATGACCAGATGCTACAATAAAAGCACTAAAATAGTAGTCTATCTTCTGTAAGGAAATGTAAATATTTTGACAGCTCTAGTAGGAGTTCCTTGTAACTTAATTACCATAAGTCCTATCGGTTGACCAAAGCACTCCACAGTATCTTCAGCAAACAGAATTTCTTCGCCATACCATCCGTCAACGCTAATATTTCTTCCTTGTTTAGGGATATCACTATAAGATATGTACGAAACTACACTTGGAGATTCTAATGCATCTTTTACATCAACCTTCTTAATTAATGCCAAAGCCTTTTTGCTGTAAACAAATGCCCCATATAGGCAATTATCTGGAGAAGGAATGTCATCTACAAATACAGCTTCTCCTGCACATGTTTAAGGCAAAGTCAGGCAGTTCCATTAAACTCGCTATTCATTTGGGACATAATGAGATACAAATCTTGGAAAACTCAAGTCATAAGACATCATATCACGTTTAATTATATCTGTGAATGAAAAATTGAGGTCTACTTTAGATAATTACACGAAAAAGATAAAAATGTTGTTTTTAGTTATCTGATTACTTACCATTTTTAACTGGGAAGATTTTTGTTTTATGAATGGCTCAAAGTAAACACTGTTGTATCTGCTCTGTAAAAACTTAAAAGGGTGATATTACAGTCTAATATTTCTGAGATCCTGACGTCAACTTCGTCTAAATTCATTTGTGTCAGTTCAGCTATTGAGATTACTTGGCGAGTGATTGTCTTATCCTGTCATAAACAAAATGGGTTTATGAGAGCAGACAGAATGGGATTGTACACACGATAAAAAAGCATCGATAATTACACCGAAAGGATAAGAATGCTGTTTTTGGTTATCCGATTACTTACCATTTTTAACTGCGAGGATTTTTGTTTTATGAATGACACAAGGTAAAAACTGTTATATCTGCTCAGTAAAAACGGTGATTACAGTCCAATATTTCTGAGATCCTGAGTTCAACTTTGTCTAAATACATTTTTGTTAGTTCAACTATTGAGGTTACTTTGGCCATTGATTGTTTTATCTTGTTATAAACAAAATGGGTTTATGGAAGCAGATGCTTGATCAAGTTCTTTGGTCTTCAGCTCTTAAGAGTCTTTTTTAAGTTTGGCAGCTTATCATGCATGTTCGCCTAAGGCGGCTTACAAATTTGAGGCTGCAGGCTTAATTAACATTTTTATTTTATCAATCATGTCGACGTGGAACCGAGCAAGCCCAGGGGAATATCTTTAGACAGGTTTTTCGTCTCTTCCGCCATGGTAGCGATGGTCTAGAAGCCTCCGTATGGGTGAGGAGTGCGGAACAAGGTGAATCAGTAGTTGCACAGAAATTGGAGACCACGAAGAAATACAAGAAAAGATTGGAGGTGTTGGTGTCGGTGTTGATGAAGCCAACAACGATGATGAAGAGGACGATGAAGCTGTTGTCGATGGAGACGATCCATCAATAAAGACTGGGATTCGAAGTTTTATGCTCTCATTCATTTCGAGATTGAAAAGAGAGATAAACAATTCTCATTCAAATAAATATAGTTTTTGAGTCATTTGAGCCCTAAGCACTGATCATGCAAAATCCCCACGCTAGTATTACTATGTATAAAAAATCTGTGAAATAGTGTAATCTAATTTAAATGAGGGGTGGAGTGTCTTAATGTCTGTAATGTAGTTAATGGTTGTGCAGTTACAAATGATGAAGAGGGTAGCATTATAGAAATTTCAGAAGAATTCATGGTAGAAATACTGGGAAGACTCCCCTTGTACAAACTTGTGCAAATCAAAATTGTTTGTAAGCAGTGGCGAAGAAACATTTGCACTAGTCAACACTTGGACAATATGAGGGAGCAGCGTAATATGGACGGTTGCCTCATTATCTGCTACAAAGATAGAATTGCAAATTTTGACATGGTTGAACAGAAAATGTTCAAAAACATATTTGGTCACTGGAAAGAGCAGTCATGGAAAGTTAAAGATGCAGACGGTTTTTTACTCCTTTTGAATCAAAATGGTGGAATTTTAGAACTCATAACTACAAACCCCAAAAAATATACAGAAATTTTAGTACCAGCCAAGAACAAACACAACAGTATCAAAGCCTGTGTGCTCCTCTACAGCATTTCAAACTTATTTTATGGCACATTAGTCAATTCTGTTGAAATGCAAATCCACTGCCATCATGAGCATCTTTATTGATTTATTTAGAGGGAGTAATAACCACTCTAAAATAAAAGGAAACCATGAACACTGCGGTTACACACAAGTCAAAATGTTAAGGATAATATAGCTCCTGACTATTGATTGGAATGGACTTGGAAACATCACGAATAAATTGTATCATAATTTTAAATCCAATCTTGAAATCACTATTTTCCTCTACTTCGACACAAACCCAAATCACCTATAATGCCTCAGTTCAAGTAGATATATCCGATGTCTGCATTTTATCATATGTAGCAGGAAGGGCATTTTGGATGAGATTTGGAGAGAATGTCCTCCAATTCAAACTTGCTAATTTTAAGGGCTTCACCATCGCCCCAGATAGCGTAGGCCTCTTCGCTGTGCACTGCATCGTCTCCAATTTCTAGTGCCTCGTCGGACATGTGCAGGGGAACAATGACCTGGATCACTAAGCATATGATGCTCGTCACCACAACGTTGAGAACTATGATAAACAACGCAGCTAAGATCTGTATACCCAATTGTTTGGGAGCCGAGCACTGCCATTGACATTTATGTGAATGTTAACTTGTATTTATTTGTATATCGAATATATACATACTTTATTGACCTAAGATATATGTATGTATGTATGTATGTATGTATGTATATGTGCATATATGATTATATAATTATATTCTTGGGGATCAATTAACTTATGCAATGCTTTTGAGGTCGTTTTATTACATAAACATAGGCAGAGTATATATAACATGTACAAGCATGTTAAAGGCCGAATATAATACATATTGGCAATGTATAAGGGTCAAATTATATGCAATATCATTCACAACAATTAAGTCGATTTGGAGAATAAGACGTAGTCGATGCTTTATGATAGAATATCTTTGACTTAGTAAACTGCAATTACTTGAGACACCTTATAATAGATTAAATATTAATAGCAAGTAAATGCAAATGCATAATGAAAGGATAAGTTACAACAGAGCAATGAATTAGTCAAAGCTAATTTATGAGACAAAGCGACTCTTCATAGACTTAGTTGACCTTATGCATGTGTTGTATTTTGAGAATAGACTGATTCAAAGAAAAAGTTTGTGCCAAACTTATAAGGGGACTGGTTGCTTGCTTGACACCATATTAAGAAGTTTTGATTGTTGTAGAAGTTCATTTTGAGAGCAATTTGAATGTCACTTTTTGACCATGTGTTGTTCGAAATAGTAATATATTGTTGTCAACTAAAGAGGTCAATCTGTGGCATTTTATGCTAAGTAAAATTTTTGCTTATGTGCCACCTTTTAGCTAAGTTGAGTGAGTTGATTTGCATGGATGTTGCTATCAATTTACATGCCTTTTATGTAGGCTAGGGAGTCTCCTTGTTGGTGTATAAATAGAGAAGCAATCTCTCTAGATTGGGACAACTTTTTCTCTGCATTATATGCGCATTACATTTGCATTCTATTCAATTCTACTCTACATTTTTCAATCTGCAAGATTCTACTATATTCTGACAGAGCTTTGAGCATTTTGTGAGGAGCTTTATTGTTTGAGTTATACTTGAGAGAAGCACATTATCAACTAGTGAGAGAGGTATTATTGAGGTATTGCTTGTGAGGTCAAAGTGAAGCTAGTAGGCTGCTATTGGAAAGTTGTGCAACAACCAATCAATTGGATAAGCGTAGTATAGGCATGAGGATACATATTCCTTTATATGTATTTGTTTATGAAAGATTGATTCTAGAGTGCTTTATTTGATCTATTGAGTTTACTTGCATTATGGAAATATAGCATTTTCTTTGAAAGGAAATTAGAAGTTGTTTATGTTATTTGTGAAGTAGTTGTAATTACTCTGTAATAAGGGGAATTGTTTGTCATAGGTATTAATATATACTAGATATGAATAAACAAAGGTAGCTTAAGGGATTACTCATAGCTAAAGTGATTTGATTATACAAGATAGCTAATGGGTTACTCCTGGGTTGAGAGGTATACTAAAACTTAGTGAGTTAGAGCTACTGCTTGATTAGAGGCATTGCACTCTTAATTACAAAGTTATAGTATTGACAAGAGTAGACTCATTGCTTAAAACCTTTTAGTTAAGGAGATTATACTCTCAAATGGAGTCATCTATTGTCATGATGATTCTTTGAGGTCTTTCATTGATAAGGTTATACTCTTAATGAGTATCACTTATTATGTGCTATTTTACTGAATGGATTCAATTATTTAATCTAGGATTAGATAAAACTTATGTAGCTATATTCTAGATTATAAAGTTATACTTGGGACTAGATTGTCCTTTGAAGCGAATAGCCTATTTATGCAAAGATAAGCTCATATGTTTTACCTAAGATAGGAATATCCATTGAAGGGGTAACTAGTGCTTAGGCTTAATTGGTAGAGTTACCATAGTCTTTTGGGTAAAAGGGGGATAGGTTATTTCTAGGGTCAAAGATTACCCATTGGAGGAAATTACCTAGGCAAAGTATAGGAACAGTCATAATCCAAACCGAGCCATAGTAGTGTATGTGAATGTGAGGACTGTCACTCGAAGTATTGAGTGAGAATACTTTTGCCAAAGTAGTGTAAGTTGCCACTGTTTACACTATTGTTTCACTGTGTTCCTTTTATGCATTCTAGTTGAGGAATTTTCATACTTGTACCTAAGTAGCTACCATATGATTAGGTTTTGTTTTGTAGGACACAACACTAAGCTCATATAGACAATTTTTACGAGGTTTCCCAACCAATCTCTTCATCAAAGGGTAGGGCCATCTCACCTGCAAGGTAGATGTGCGAGGGACTGCATTTAAGTCCATGGTTGGCAAAAAAGCACTTGAGTGATGTTTCTCCTCATTAGTCAACAGCCAAGGTTTGCGGATGTTTGCACCATTATTGAGGACAATTGGAGTGTTTGCACCAACGAGCGAGGACATTCAAAATGTGTGTGTCGATGTGGCGACATTAGGACCAGTTTGTATATCTATTGCCATATGAAGCTCAGAGGAGCTTTGTTTGTATCATGTTCCCATTTATATGGAAAGATGTAATCATGAATGATATACTTGAGTTCATTCAATATGACATCTATGTTTGGAAAGATTTGTGAAATTACAATGGAATGCAATGGAAGTTTTGAAATAGTGGCATTTCAATTGTGCATGTAATACACATTGTGGAAAGAAAATATCTTATTGCTATGTTTTGGCATCATGGTTTATCACTTGAGGTGAAAACATTGGAAATTTTACTATGAAGAACACCGAGGTTGTCACATATAGGAGGAATAAGTATGAGTGATTATATGCACTTTTTTATATTGTTTTCCAAGTGAATAAAAAAGGAACTTAATATATTTTAAAGATCTCTCTATTTTTTAGGAGATTAGACTAGTTTTAATTGGCTCTAATGGAAGAATATGATTAAATTATGGCTTTGAAAGCTTTTGTTTTACTTTCTATGCTACATTGAAGGAGAGACACTTTGGATGGTGGCATGTATATAATCATCGAATTTGGCTTAATTCTTCTAAATTGAGTTTCCAACCTATTAGGTAGTCAAGATGTCAATCTCAATTTATGAGTTTTTTAGCAAAGGACTAATATTTCTAGACTAAGTATGTTGAATTCAATTTCATGTCATTATAGATGTACTATAATTTTAATTTAATACCTAAGAAAAAAAAAACCATAATGACATTTAATACTAAAGGGTGTAATTTTAATACCTTAGACTTATTTTTAAGATGTGAATTTAAAAAAAATTGTATTCCTCTAATCTAGAATTGGTGGCTACACAAAGGGGGTTCAAGTGAAGAAATCATACTTTTAGATGTAAAATAAAAAATATTCTTCTATTCTCCATAGTCGTGGTTGTGTGACATCAAAAGTTAACATTATCAATCTCCTCCAAATAGAGATGAGTCCACACAACACTAGTTTAGGTTACAACATTGGCCACACAAATAGAGATGGTCCTAATATATTCTTGCCATAACATGTCACCAACAAAGTATCTATATATCACACCCCACATTCAAGTGTCTCCATGTATGCTACAAGTATCTCTAGTTTGACAAATACTTCACATGCACTCTAAAAACATAATATGCACAAATAGGATCATGCCTCTCAATAGTAATCCACATAGAAGGAACTTTAAGGAAGCACCCAAACTCCTCAACTATGCCCTACACAACAGTTGTGCCAACCACAATGTATACACCATCATGGATAAGAATACTCTATTATTCAAACAAGCAATATACAAAGGAAACCTATGTAACCACATTCTCAATGAAATTTGCACATAATTCTCAATTGTGTCTTGCATGATCATGGTGCTATGGAAGGTACATATCACATCCTATGCCATAACATCACCTAGATCATTCATTTTCACCATGCATATGACCTTGACATTGTAAAAAAAAACACTTTTTCAAACATTTTTAATGCCAAATTCATACAAATAAAGAGTATGGTAATGTGTAAGAGATTACACACTTGGTAAAGCAACACTATAGGTGGATCGACCTAGCTAGATCTGGAGGAAATTCACTTCCTCATTGCAACATGCCTATAAGTGCACATCCTTTATTGTTAATCTCACATTGGATCCCAACACATCCAACTATATCTTGGCATCTAGATAGAGCCTCATCGTATCTATGACTTAGCACCCTAACAAGTTATGTTTGCATTCATATAGGAAGATTAATAGTTCTTAAAACTAGAGTTCATAATTTTCTCAACTTCACTTTGATCAAGATTTTGGTACACAACACTAGATTCACACCATGTTCTAGGCAACAAAATCTATCAAGCTACTTCAATTAGTTCATCTTGAAGTCGCCATCTACATATTATGCATAGCACATTTTAGAATTTACACCATCATAAAATTAGTAAACATTCTCTAATTTTTGTATGCTCTCCACAGGGGTTTCTACAATTTTCTCTTATGTATGGGAAGTTTTCGCCCATTCCTCAATAAGGTAGTACGATTTTATCTACGCCCTCTTTTTTGCATTAAAATATGGGGATAAACACATCCCTTGATATTCATAGGAATTCACAATATGAACATCAATTCAATGGCAACATATTAGAGTTTCCCACACACCATCAACTATTCCAAATTGTGAGCCTCGATTTGCTCACATGAATAAGGAGCTCCTACATCTCTTAATAAGAAAAAAAGATGTACAAAAAAATTTGTTTTTAATTTGGAGTACAAGGATTCCCTACATCCCTCAACAAGGTTTCTTGATCCATCTCTAGATGCACTAGGGACCATTGATCTTTAAGAAAAAGTGAACTATCTAAGGATACTATCATGCATTAGCTCAATATAATACAATGCTATATCTCATGCTCCATTCCTTTGTGTATTTTACAAAAAATAAGATGCATCACACATATATTTACTTCAAATATATGTAAATGTGCAACTTAGCTCAAGTAAGCCATGTGTGTATTATAGCCTCCTCACATAATCTTACAACTATAGACACCTCATAGTTGTACTATCTTGAGGATTCTTGGCACACAAGCTTCAATAACTTTTCCAACACCTTCTTAAGCATCATGTGTCAAATATGTTCTATACTTCTCAACATAATGCACTACTACACATGCTAAACACATGCTAGATACCTCTAACTTCATATTGGACCAAACACGTGTGATAGATGGAACATCATCTACACATTATGCTTCCATACTTCTATACATCACCTTGTAAGTGTTGCATAGGAATTCGACCCATACAAGTTTTACAATTGACGACATCTAGGTTTGACACCTATCATCACTCTTGTTGTATATTCATGTATGATACCTATACCATACACATTATAAAGAATGTAAAAACTATCAAAAGAATAGGACAACCCCTTAAAACTCTCTTAGAAAATTAAATGGATGTCATTTCCCCATCTAATCATGAGAATGTACTTTCCTAGCCTTATTCTTTGTCATTCTTTGTAACCTATTTTGATGATGAAAAAAAGGAAATAATCTATCATTTCTTTATGATGCTTCTACACATTGGGAAAGATACTTAAAGCTACCCTATTTTCCATTAGTGAAACCATGTAATCATATAATTTACCAATTGACATGCAAGGTTGTCCTTCAATTCCAACCATGAATCAGATCATTCTTCTACTCATTAGATAGTGTACTATTCTTCTAAGTTTTATGTGAAACTCATTTTCCTTTCTTAGAACTTTGTTGAGTTTCGCTCTTAGTGTTCTTCGTACGTGCTTTTCCTAAAGACACTTTCTTGGACTTTTTCCTGGTTTTGGCTTCAAACTTGTAAATAAATCTATAGGCTTCTCCAATCTAGTGAAGTCCTAGAGGAAATCTACATATACTGGTCACATGATTAACCTATACTTGAGAATGTGATTCTTCTTGGTCTCTTTAATGCATAATTTGGATACTAGAGTATGAAAAATATTATCGTACTCTTACACAATTTGGTCTTTTTGTAATAAATTGATATACCGATCCTTATAATTCTTAACTCTAGGTAGTAGGTCTCTTTAAGGCCTTCAATGAAACCATTATAGGTGCTAAGATATTGTGACATAATGCATAGGTGTTTTTCCATCATTATTTGATAGGTAAGGAAACTTTCAAAAGGGATAAGGTAACACTTTATGTATCAAATAATTGATTTTTTGTGAATTAGGAGTAGAGAAGATTGAATTAGTTATATAGAGCATAAATGCATTTATTTTCCCTCGGGGGTCATTTTTAAATTGACTTGTACTTGTATGACACAAAATTGTTGAATGATTTGGAAGAGGTAGATCATTTTGGAGGATGATAGACATGATCAAGGAGTTGGAAAAAGTGATTGATGGTGCTTGCTTTGTCATGTGGGTACTATTGATCTAAATATTTTTGTTTTCATTACAACATCTATTCTATCATTCTTTAGAGCATACTATCTACCATCTTGGGTCTCTCAACTTTTGATAGTTTGATCTTGTCTGGAGGGATATGTAAAGTAAGACATGACAGTACCACTAGACATGGTACTAGACATGATAGTACCACTATTCATGATATCAAAGTGTGTATATCTGACAAGTACGATCCTACAATGTGTAATACCATGAAGATGTGATATGAAGCATAAGATTTGTTATTTACTACAATGTGTTGTATACTTATATACCACTAATTGAGGACCTCAGTTTGTTTTGAGTACAACAAACCCAAAATAGATTCAAGTGTGTCATGGATAAAATAAAATGAGAGAATGGTATATAGAAATAATTAAATTTGTTATCTAAGTGCATAGATAGAGAATGCATGAACAATGTTGCTAAAATTATAAATTGCAAGATTGCATTATGCAAAGGTTCAGTACAAGGTTTGAGAGGTCAAATGTATGTTGCAAGATGCCTATTTTCATGTTTTCATGGTTTATATCAAAGAACAATTATATAACATTAATATGCATATGTGGAATACAAATAGACATTATCTATGTTATAATAAATATATCAAATCAGCTTTTGTTGATCAATTTCCTCTCTTTTTTTCATTTTCTTGAAACGTTGTAGAGCATGTTTAACTCTTAATGATATCAAGTTTCCACAATCCATGTAGATTATTGCTAGATGATTTTTGGATTTGATTGTGTAAGAATTTTTGCATCAACATTTTGGATCACACTCTATGATCCATCATTAGGATAGCTAAGAGCTCAAGGAGAAAAAAATGATAAGTTGCAGACCAAGAACTAGCTAAAAAAGCCATGAGAAGGGATGAGGGAGAGAGATATGGCACGCAAAGTAAGGACAATAATAGATAACCAATAGGCCACTTGGACCAATAGACAAATTAAATTAAAAAGATACAATAAAAATTTAGAAGAAAGCATGAAGAAAATAAAATTCAATCAAAAGCTATTGAAATTAAATAATAAGAGAATACCAATGAGAAAAATAAAAATTTAAAATTCCCTATTAAGTATGAGACCATTTAAATTAAGAAAAAAATAAAATACAATTGATCAATTCCATTTTGAAAATTATAAATTGTCTCATACATATATATATAAGTATAAGACAAAAGAATAAGAAATAAAATAAATAAATGATCAAAATTAATCTAGAAGATTAAATTAGCTCAATTTTACTTATTCAAGTATAATTACAAATTGTTTTGCAATTATAATAATTCAAGTAAATTATAATTGTAAACCAATTTGTAATTATACTTGAATAATTAAAATGAGCTGATTTAATTAATTTATAATTTTCAAAATGGAATTTTGATCAATTATATTTTATTTTTATCTTAATTTAAATGGTCTCATACTTAATAGGGATTTTTAAATTTTTAAATTTTTATTTTTCTCATTGGTATTCTCTTATTATTTAATTTCAATAGCTTTTGATTGAATTTTATTTTCTTCATGCTTTCTTCTAAATTTTATTGTATCTTTTTAATTGAATTTGTCTATTGGTCCAAGTGGCCTATTGGTTATCTGCTATTGTCCTTGCTTTGCGTGCCACATCTCTCTCCCTCATCCCTTCTCATGGCTTTTTTAGCTAGTTCTTGGTCTACAACTTATCATTTTTTTCTCCTTGAGCTCTCAGCTATCCTGATGATGGATCACAGAGTGTGATCCAAAATGTTGATGCAAAAATTCTTACACAATCAAATCCAAAAATCATCTAGCAATAATGTTTAACTTTATCAAAGTTGTACGACATATATTAAGAAGAGTTGGAGCTTATGGTATGATCACAAGCCCTTAGATAGGGCTTGAATCTTGTTAGAAGTACATCATATTGAATGGAGTATTGTTGCCATTTTGTGAGACTATTAAAGTGTCATATCCTTATGGATTGGTCAAATAATGATTTCTTCGTGAACATTCTTATCACAATTTGATGTGACCAAACCTTAATAAAACTATTATATATAACCTTAAAGAAATTATTAATTGCAAATCTTACTGAGAATATTTTATTTTGTCTTTCATTTTAGAAGTTCAAAAAATTGTGATGTTTTAATCTTATGAAAGGTGTATTAGAGGTTTCCATGACTCCTAATGGTATTGCAATTGGATGGCTTTACATATGAAGATACTTGATCTAGAGAAGGTACAACCCTTGAAAAGACTTGTAACATCTATTTTAAAAAGTGGACCAGTTTTTCATTCCAGATGTAGTTAGATTGACCCACAAACACAGGTGTGACGGGGGGTAAAACATTAAGGAATAGTACCCTTGAATAACATGGATGGCTTCCACCCTCAAGTCCATGCCTTCTCGCCGCTCTCCAGCACCCCCCCTATTTATAAAAATTAGAAAAGATATCTCCCCTCTCCCCCCGATCTGTATTTAGGGTTGGAAAAAAAACTAGGAGCACGAACGTCCACGGTCGTGGCCAAGGCAAGGAAAGCTATTAGCGTGCTATATGGGAGCAGGAAGCTTATCTAACTTATGATTAATTTCAAGAACATACTTGCAAAACACCTAAATTTAGGTTAATGTTCACCCGCAGATAACTCTGGATTCTTTCCTGGCATTAAGAGCGATCTGCACAAAATAATTCTCGGAGAATATAATTGTTTCAATGTGTCTTCAACATGTAGCTTCCTCTGCAATAGTGCAGATAACTACTCATTTGGTATTGATAATTTAAAATGAAAAAGTAAAGGAATTTACCTGATGCTTGAAGCTCTGCAGCAACTTTTGAAGAAGGCTGGCCTACTGGACTGTACTCGTGATGAAATTCCATTGTTTGTTTACCAGCTGTAATGCTTTTTGGATTGGAGGACCATTTCCCATCATTGTTAACTTCCAGAGAATCAGTGATGCAAGGAGGAACTATATCTTTTAATAAAGGACTAATGAAGTCAAAAAGGAAACCAACAGCCACACTTTGCCTGTAAGCAGATTTTGGGGTACCTTCCACAGGAATGATATGTAGTTTAAGCATTTCTATTGCCTCGAGAAGAATAGCTGGTGATATAACTTTATCAACTAAGAACTCTTCTACACTGGTGGCCCTAATAGCATGTCTCACCCCAAATGCACCAAAAGCAAGTCGAAGACTCTTTGCAACCAGATTTCCTTGAGGTCTATTGAGAGAAATTTGAGCAAGGAAGGCAGCATTAACATAAGACACTGCATTACCAAGCGGTCGAAGGGCTGCTCGATATGTTTTGAACACCAATTTTTCATTAAATTTAGCAGTGCCATTGGTACCACTGTCTCCAACAGAATTACTAACTTCATTCCAGTTTGGAATAAATATCGAAAGCAATAGTACCCTTGAATCAAGACAAGGTGTATTAAGGAATTCCTCCATGGTTAACACAGATTCTATTCTCTCAGTTGAGATCATTTTGACTGATGCATTAGCTCCAAGGAGAATTGTTGCAACATCTGAATCAAATGACAATTTCTTGGCCATAATTATGTTGCCACCGATGCTAGCTGTATTTCTAATAAACCCAGAGGCTACCTTTTTCAGGTGATTGGCAATGCCCTCAAAAACTGAACTTCTAGGAGGGATTGCTTTCCCATGATCCAGAATATCATCTGCAATGGCATTTGTATCCTCCAATGCTTCTATAAGCTTGGCAATGGTTACAGCTGCTCCAACTTCAATCCCAGAATCATGTCTTGTAATAATCTGTAGCTCTGAGATGTTACTGATATCAACAAAAACTTTAGGTTCTATGTTTTTGTAGATTCCAGCACTTGTGTTACCTACTACCAGCTTGAGTTCAACATTTTCCTCAACAGCTTTTTCCAGAGCCCCCAAAATCTCATCCAAGGTGGATGGTCTAATCCAAACACGTTCTTCTCCACTGAACTCATCTTTATAAGAAAAATTCAATATGGGTGTTCTAGAATCTTCACATCTTTGTCTACAGAGTTTGGAATCTGTAGAAACTCCAGTTGGATTGTATTCAGGCAATTTATTTGGGTCAGCAAATTCATTTTTTTTCCAAAATGTGTTGAGACCCAAATCTTCTAAATCAACATCCCCTGCAAAACTTTTACAAACATCAGCGATGGGTTGGTAGCCAGTACACCTGCATACATTCCCTGCAATGGCTTTCTCAGCTTCCAAAACCGAAATTTTTGAAAAGCCATTTCTATGATCATGGTTTTCTTTGGCTTCAGCCTGACGAAGAGCACCATAAAGAGACATACACCATCCTGGAGTGCAGTACCCACACTGTGATGCATGAAAACCTGCAACCCTTTTGTGGATAGTATGAAATCCATCTCTGCAATTTCCAAGCCCTTCAGAAGTTGTGATGGAACAACCATCTATAGATCCCAACAGTGTCAAGCACGAACTTATTGAAAATTCATCTGTCTCCTTTGTATTAGTGTTGTATTTAGATAAATGCACAACACAAGCCCCACATCCACCTGCAACCAATCAGATGATTTCAGGCCAAGTTGGTCTGTAGAATCTGGCAAAGATTATCTAGCATCATTATGTACCTAGTTTAGATGATTGTTTACATCGGTTTCTAGTTCTAAAATAAATTCATCAAAACTTATTTGATTGTCTACGAATCCCTAAGGCTGTGTAGATACTAGATAAAACAAATTCTCCCAAAACTTGTTTAAGTTTTAGCTCTCTTATTTAAAATTTCACTTATTCGGGCCTCATTTAAAATGTGTAAAATTAATATTGATTGTTTATCATTGAATCGAATCATAAGTTATGAGATGTAAAATTAATATTGGCTGTTTTATCATTGAATCGAATCATATTTAAATAGAGTTTGTGTTATATACAGTACAAATCTTAATTTAGATTCCTTACAGATCTTTTGATATTGAAGAACTGAGGAACAGTGTTCTTGGGTGGGTATGTCCACAAATAGATCCTGCTAAATCTAAAAAGCCATTTTCTCTAGAAAGACAATAAACAGAAAAACAGAGCTGTTTATGTAAAGCAAAACGAGCTATAGAGTATACAATTTACATTAGATTTTGTGTATGAAAAGGCGTACCTTCTCCACAGCCAAGTTTGGCTGCTTTGTACTGAGTATGATATCGAAGATAAGAAAGCAGAGTAGTTGCTGGGTGTATTTGAGATAAGTCTACTTCAGTCCTTTGGCCATTCAGCACAAAAACCAGACAATTTGCATTTGTTAATGCCATGATGTCAGAACTTCTTTTGCACTCTCTCAGTCGACTGTTAAAAGATTTCAGTGCAACTGGTTTTAACGGCCTGTGTTAAATTATAACAGACAGTCAAATCCATACTCATTCCATGGTATTGAATTTGGGAACTGTTCCTGTAAACCCTTCCTATTCTGCTTGAAAATACATCGCAAGGTAGACGGTCAGCGCCCATGAAAATTGGCGTTTTAAATACATTTTCTATGACTATTATAAATTAAACAAAAGATTCTCTGATACGAAGCAATTTAAAAGAACCAACCGTTTCTGTCCCAAATGCATCCAAGTCAATGTTAGGCCTAGATGCTCTTTTCAAAATTGGAATAGCGTAAAAAAAACATGGAGAAGTTATTTTGGACAAGAGGACAAAATTATTTTGAGAAAGTAAAAGTTGGAGTGGCAGAGAAAAACGACAGTACAAAATTCGCCTTCAGGAGCTGCGGTGAATAAGTACGACTTTATAGGAGACAAAGTTGTTTTATAAGTCCACATTTTTCTTTTTGACTGAATCAATGGCAATAAGAAAAATCAAAGATAACGAGGTAGGTACATAATGATCTAAGCAAGAATGATCTAGATTTGATTTTCTTTAAAAGTCTATTCTAATTATTTTTTCTTATCATCATTTTTTTTATAATGAATATTTTTAAATAAATTGACATATGTTGGAAGAAACATTTGTTAGATCAATTTATGATGACAAAATAAGACGAGAAAGTTTAATTTTGAATTTTGAAACTTAAAATTTGGGCATCATTTTTGCATGTCGTGGGGTTGACCTAGGATAATCCTACATCTCATGGGGAATGATATATGCGGATCAATTGCTCATTTTGAGGTAGGAAGTGAATGTATGGTAATCAATGCAACTGAGGGTGAAAGAGTGATGAATCTTTATGGTATGGTTTGCATCTACTTTATGGTTGACATCCATTTCCATTTATATCCTATCATTGTTATTGAATTTTGGTTGCATTATAGCTACATATCTCATTATATAGTGACACTTTATTTCAACAAATACTTAGAAAATATCTCATGTAGTACAACCAAGTAGATATCAATAATAATATCTTTATAAATGTAAGATGTTAATGAGATCTTATATTGACTTGTCATTCATGATAGATAAACTAAATACATCAATATTAAACTTTGATGTAATAAAAAAAGGTCCAAGCCAATTAGGATGAAACTTGCCTCTCAATTTTTCTTTCATTGGGATTATTAATATTAACATGAAGGACCAAATCTATAACTAAAAAATATTTGTGAACAATGCCTTTGTTTAAGTTTGATTGAATTGGCATTAATATACACGAAGGTTATCTAAAATATTGACTATTTTTTCATCTAATAGTTTGAGTTCTTACAACCTTTGTTCTCTATAGGTATCGTCATCAAGAATACCACATAGACATTGGAATATTACATCTTTAGATAGTTTAGAATAGGTTAGATAACAATAATAAAATAAATTAACAATCAAATGTTAATTTATAAATAAACAAAGCGTTAGTTAATAGTTAGAATAAATTATTGCTAGTTTTTAGTTATTTTCGTAAGGGAGGTTTGCTAGTTGATACAGGAAAATAAAAGGCTTTTAAAAGCCAAATGTATTGCAATGTAATATTTGAAGAATCTTGAATTAATCAATATTCTATTTTTATGTTTTTAATATTGTTGTACAACAATGGTGTAATTTGATTTTGGCTCTACTAGTTTTCACATGGTATCAAAGAAAAAATGATGATAGGTTGTGAGGATAATGTTATACCTTTAAAGAAGCAATGATGAAGCTACTAGAAAAGAAATACGGTATGTTGATATATTGTTTTGCTTTTTATAATGACGTTTTTTTATATCAATTTAACAAAGTTGTAGTAAAACTATAATATCTTTTTCATTTCTCAATAAAATTTCAAAATTCAAAATGTTTCAGAAAGAAGAGAAAGAGAATAATAAAACGCATAAATGGTTAGAAAAAATTATTAGTATTTTGTGAGCATTTTAAAGAAAAAGTATGACTTGCATTTGCTAAAGGGGAAGAAGTGGTGTGCATTTTTGAATTGTATATTTTATTTCATCTTCTATGTGTGAAATATGAGATATTGTGAAGGATTTTATGCTATTTTTTGTTAGCACATGATGGAAGCCCATTAAAAGGGAATAAAGCACATAATTTTGATGGAAGCCTATAGAATAATGATGGAAGCCTATAGAATAAAATAATTCTCATGGAATACTATTACAACGTATAGAAGACATAAAATTTACCTCTCAATGTAATCTTAAAATTTTAGAGCAAACTATGGAAGCACAAACAAGGCATGCGGAAGAGAAGTGGCTAAAATAAATTTCACCATTGGAGCTTGCTAAAGCGTAGGTGGGTAAGTGCACAAAGATGGGGGGCCAAAAAGGGGTCTTAAGTGGTCACTTTTTTTCTAAAATCAGGAAAGACTAACCTTGGATGAGAAATTGAAGATAGTTACACTCAAAATTTTAAGATGCAGCAAAAAAAAGAGTTGTAGTGCTCTGAACTACTATATTTAAAAAAAAAATGGTAGAGATTAAGGGGTTCAAAAAGGGGGGCCACACAAATCGGTCCTATTTTTTCAAAAAAAATAACATAGTGTATAATGTGCTCCCCCTAAAATGTTATCTTTTTTTTAGTATTTCAAAAATCGCTTCGTTGAGTAATTAGCTAACATCATGTATCAACATTTTGGATCACACTTTGTGATCCATTATCAGTATGAAAGAGGTCAAGGAGAAAAGTTGATGATGGATCATGGAGTGTGATCTGAAATGATGATGCAAAAAACTCACACAATCTAATCTAGAAACGTGTGTAACATTAATCGATATGGATTGTGGAAACTTGATATCATTAACATGTAGTTTATCCCTAATTTTTTGATAATTTTTTAATGAATATGGTTTTTTACTAATTTTCAAAGTTGACACATCTTCAAAATTAGAAATTTGAGCATGCCTCCCCTATTTTTTTTTTAAAGTAATCTTAAATCATTTTTTAATATGTGTAGAATGGAGTCTAGTTTCTAAAAATATAATTTATTTGGAATTTCAATGAACGGTTAAAAAATAAAGTAAAAAATACCAAACATTAGTTTTTGACAAAAAAAAATGGATACACCAACAAAAGAAAATAAAGACGAAAGCATTAAAATACTCAAAATGTGAAAAAATTACACGGTTAGATAACTAAGAGAGAGCTTAACATTACCCAAGTGTTTTTTAACTTGACCTTGAAACATGTGCAAACCTAATAGGGAGCACACTTGAGATTATGTGAAAAAATTTAGAGTCTTGTTGAAAACACGTATTTGGATGTTGGAAAGTTAGTTCAAGCCTTTGGGTTGGAAATCCAAGGAAAATCCAACCCAAAGGCTTGGAAATTCCCATTTAGTAGACAAAACACGAGTGTGTTATAACGTGCTCACATTATGCCTTCTTTTAACTTTGTTTTTGTATGTTTGCTTTTTTGTATGTATGTGTGTATGTATGTATGTATGTATGCATGTATGGTTGTATATATGTTTGTATGCATGTTTGTATGTATGTATGTATGTATGTATGTATTTAATCCAACTAGGATTAGGATTGACCTTTCTATACTACATGTGCACCACTAAATTGGTTTTGTTTCCAAGTTGAACAAGATAATAGGGACCATGTTCCATTTCCCTAGAGCGAGTATTCACCATTAGGAGGGGTCCCAAAGTGGCTTTAAAAAGTGTCAAATTTATACACCAAAATGGTCAACTTGAAGCTCTAAAGTATAGGGTTTAGGGTATTAGGGTAAGGCTATAGGGTATAGGGATGAGGGTTGAGGGTGTAGGGTTTAAGGTATAGGTTTGAGGGTTGAGGGATAGTGTTCAAGGTTGAGTGTATTAGGTTAAGTGTATAGAATATATAGATTATGGTTTAGGATATTAGTAGATAGGGTTGAGGGTTGAGGGTTGAGAATTTAGGGTACAAGGTTGAATGTAGGTTTTAGGGTTGAGGGTTGAGGGTTTACAGTTGAGGGATAATGTTCAGGGTTGAGTGTATAAGGTTAAGTGTATAGGGTATAGGGATTAGGGTTTAGGATATTGGGTATAGGGTTTAGGGTTGAGGGTTGAGGGTATAAGGTATATCCAATTAAGGGTTGAGAGTGTAGGTTCTAGGATTTAGGTATAGGTTTGAGGGATAATGTTTAGGGTTTAGGGTATAAGGTTGAGGGATAATGTTTAGGGTTTAGGGTATTGCATTTTCAAGAGGGAATTAAATAATATGCATGGAAGTTACACATTACTAGAGATCAAAATTATCCCTCCTAGGCATTCACATTGGGAATGTAAAGGGTCTTGAGTGGAGCACCAAGTTTGGAGGAAAACAGTTGTCCTTTAGTTCTTCACCTAGAAGTTGAACAATCATCAAAGCATCTTGAATGTCAAAAGTTAAAATTCCTATGGGTTAGGTGCTCATGTTGAAGCCTTGTGCACATTAATTAATCTATTATCATGACTCTTGGTGTTCCAAGAAAGGGGTGTGGGTTTTTTCAGGTGGTTTTGACATCTCTTGTTTTAGTTTATCATCGCAGTTTTGTCTCCCACAAATCATATAAAGTGGAGCCTCGAGATGGTAGTTGTATCTTGTGCTATTTGTAGGTTTATGGAAGCATCCAAGTTGTAGAAGATCAACAAGGAAGTGTATTGTGTTGTGTCTCTCTTGTGAAGATAAAGAATATACTTTCCCTCTTTTCTTGTGTGGAGTTTTTTCTCAAAAGGATTTCTTCACTTAAATCTGCTGTCATATTTGTTTGCTAATTTTTATATTATGGTGAATGTGCAATCACATACATATAATCATATTTGGTATTTTTTTATGATTTGAATACACATACATAAGTTAATATTATGCAGCTTAGTTTCACCTTGCTTTCAACATTTGGTATTAGAGCTAACAATTTTGTTTAGAAAGGGGCACTTTTCTCTAAGTGTTGGAGGATTTTTTGGCTATAGTGGGAGCTTTTGTTTTTGTGGTATATTGCAAATTTATGAAGAATATTGTATACCATGGCTTCTACATCCTGCTAGGGGGTAAAAGCACAAACCTGTGTCACACTTTATAAAGGAATCAACCAACAACAACAAAAAATTCTGAACTTTGACCACATAAAAGTGGTCTTTATGTTTTGAATTTCAAAATGGTGTAAACTAATGAAATGTAGAAATTTTGATGAAGTTTATTGCTATCATTTTTAAAATTTTAAAAAAAATTGTTTTCATTATGTTTTTATCAATTTAAGGATAGATTTTGGAACGCTGAAAATTTCAGAAAAGAGTGACTTCATGGGCCGTCAAGAAACAAATTGAAAAAAACTTCATTTCTCCCTAATTTTTTTCTCCAGATAAGTAACTTCAATATCTTGTGCATGAAAAAAAAATCAAATTTTGATTATATTTTTCTCATAATTGTTACCAATTTTTAGCGTCTTGCTTAAAATTAGCAATAATAAAAGCAATTATTTGCTGGGGTACAAAAAATTTTATTACAAGTCATCAAATGAATTTTTTGTTCTCAAAATGAAGGTTTGTTTAGGAATGATTTGCAAAATCATTCAACGGTTTAGACTAAACTGGTTGAACAATTCAACAAAGCAGAAAATAAACAAATTACATTGAAGAAAACAATGTTCAGACTGAACCATTCAACTAAAGCAATTGTTTTGTATAAGGCATTGCAGATTTAAGAACAAAATGTAGAAAAAATAAAATAAAAATGGAAGCCATTGCATGCCATGAATAATTCATTTATTAAGAAGAATGTTTTGTAATCCCACACAAGCCATGGGAGTAGCCTAATTTGATTTCTTAATCAAATACTGAATACAAGTAAAATGTGAATTACACAACTGAAAGTAATGTAACAATAAGGTGAGAAGGCGATTCGTCATTGCCTAGAATGACGAATCATTGTTGTAGTTGTGTTGATCTATTTTCAGCTCCAGCATCAGTTTCAACTCCAGCTCCAAGTTTACCTACAAAATTGTGAGGGGTGATGTTAGAGCAATGAGGAATCACATTTCATCTTATCCCTACATTACCAACAGAAATGAAATTTTCATTCTATCATGCATTCGCTAGATGATTAACCTTGAAAAGCAGAGCATCAAAAGGAACCATTGATCCATTTTTTACTAACTGGTTTGTGTCATGTGCAGATACAGGAAACATAACATTGTTGATTATCAGGTATCATTGTGAGTGGGGAAAAATGTGGCTCCCACAAGGGTGGAGCCCAGCTCATGATAATAACAATTGTTACAGTATGAAAGAAAAATAATCAGAGTTATCTATACAACTTTTCAATGATAGTAAATAGGTATACATGCTAGATTTCATGAAGCATCACTTCAAGGAGCTACAAAGTAAAGAACAACAGTGATACCAGTAGATTATTCACCATAAGATCAATATGCTAATAAAAGTATTACATAATTACAAATGGAGAAACAAATCAGCTAAGTCATCAAGAGCTGAAAGTAGATGTACTGTTTGTAAATTCAAGAGGAAAACATTATCTTTTTACAAAATTTATGTAGTTGGATATTGAAAGCACCATGATGGTAACAAGCAATTATTGTGTGTAGAAGTAAATCATTTATGTTTGTGAGATTTCAATGAAAATAAGAAATAGGAACAGCTTGAATACATTTTCAGGAAAATGCAAAAAGAGTTTCAGTTTACATTATTAAAAGCTTCGAAGTTCCTGAAGGTATGAACATGATGAAGGAAATTTCATAAACAAGTTACTCATTTCTGTGAGGAAATACAATACAACATACAGTGACTTTAAGGAATCAGCTACAGGAAAAAGACAAAGGAAAGATTAAATATAAGAACAGTCATGCAACTTAAATGCAATGTGTCTGTAGACACTAATATTTGGTGACTTTAAGAGCTTAAGGCAATGATCATGTTTCAGTCTTTGAAGGAATAGTTTGTATGAAAAATAGTCATCAAGTTTTTCATGATGAAAAGGCAAGCTACAGAAAATACCCATTTTGCAGTAACAAGTAAGCTTGAAAATTTTATGAGAATATGTGAGATCCAACTCAAGGGACAAGCCAGCCGTTGTGGGTATTTTCTGAAGATGGAGTAAAATCAAAACTCGTGGCCTCTCTCTCTGGAAGTTCTCAGAAAGTTTTTGAAGGAAAATACACACAATGACGCAGAGAAGGCTCTCGACCATGGGAATCCAAAAAAGGAAAAACCATAATAAGCAGAAGTCATGAGATACAGATGGGAGAAATGATGAACCCTTTCACAGTAAAGAAGAAGATCCAACATTCTATATGCAAAAGAAACTCTTGTAATGTGAAAAATCTAGCATAGATCTCATATAGAAAACTCCAGAAGGCTCGAATCATTACTCTCCATGGCAACGCCCAAAATGATGAGAGAAATAATTTAAAAAAAAAAAACAGAAACGCATGAGGGGAATACAGTAAGGCCACGGCTAGAAAAGCTCAAAACGCTTTGTAAAATGGAGATTAACCTGCGAAAATGCAACAATACATGACTTACCTTCAGATTTATGCTTCAAAACCTCCAAGATCTGCAAAGAAATGACACAAAAGATAGATATTTCTAGCTTAGAAGGCTCGAATCAGGGTTCCTCATGGTGGCGACCTCCTCCTCCAGCAACGTGAGGTTTTCTAGAAGGGAAAGAATAAGTGAAAATGAGATATTTTCCTTTCTTTTAGGTTTTGATTAACCCTAAAGAAATTTCGTTGGGAGAGAGAAAGGCTTTTTCCTTTAGTGTTTTAGAAAAAACTTAATGCATAGTGTGTGTCGTGGCATGGTAAAAGACTTTGGAGGAATTTTAGAATTTTTAGAAAAACTTCTAAGACTTAATAAAGTCTTTTCATCTTTTCATCTTTTCATCTTTTATTTTTTGCATACATTTCAAAATTGTAAAGCTTGTATTTAAAATGATGATTATAAATCATTTAAATAAAATTTGTTTTAAAATGCAAAATAGAGAATTTAATATAGTTTTCAAATGATGACTTTATTATTTGCATCTACTTCAAATATAAATCTTTATTTTCTAAGTGATAGTTATAAATCACTTTTAAAAATAAATGATATTTCAAATGCAAGATAATGTGCCTTCATTATATGGTCAATGGAAGTCAAATAAAGCTTTTAAAGCTTTGCATAAATTTTGGAGATGACTCAAAGATTTGTGCCAACATGTTGGAGATAAATCAGGAATTTGGAGCACTTTATCAGAGGTTTAGCATTAGTTTTGAATTAATTTTGATTTGACTTGAGTCAAGAAGGGATTTGAGGCACATGGCAGTTTGATACTTTTAGTTTTGAACCTAATTTTTAGGGGTTTCTGTTTGCATACAGCTCACCAAGTTGGTGAATTTTTGACAACTCTAGTTGGAGTTGGTTGGCATTGCATGCCTTTTTTGGAGGAGACATTGACAACACATCAGATTTTGGAGCCATAATTCAATTTCAAATTTTGGAGGACCTTTCTATAAGTCTTTCTTTTCTTTCAGTATAGGGGTTAGTTCTTGGTTGGGAGATTGCTGTGAGAGCATTATTCACACTTTGTAACTCATTGGCCTTTGTAATACATATATTCATTTTTCTCAATAGAAAGTCATTTCCTTCACCTATTTTCTTTGTTGTTTTAGTATTGGTTGTGAATAGCATGATAAAATTCTGTGTAATCTCTTATTTTATCAAATTCCTTCAAATGTTGGATGCAAAGAATATTATGTCATAGTGCAGGTTTATGTTAGTGATCGCTTTCTATTGCATTTATATATGTGAAAACATCATTGTTTTCCTTGTGTTTAAGCATTAGAATAATCAGAACCTTACATAGAATCATTTTTGTAGACATAAATCTCTGTGTTGTGAGATTGTTTAGCTTTATTGTGATTTTTGTGAGTTTCAACAGCCTTATCAAAACTTTATCTTTGGTGTACCACCTATTAGTGATAGGTTTTCTAAATTTCAAGCATATCCTTCTTACTCTTTTCCTTATCATCTTTTAGTATTTTCAAGTTATCTTAAGGGGAACCAGCCCATAATTTGGAGGTCCACTTCATTCTTAGGTCACCCACAACCTCAAAGTGTTCCCATGTGTCAATAGGTTGCTACAGTTCATAGCTTAGCAAGGGTGCAAACCTTATTTGACAACAGTAATAACATTTTAAAATCAAACATGTCAGAATTTGACAGTTTTCATGGGTCGTCAACTATTTTCAATTTTTTTAATCATTTTCAAAAAACAAATTATACCCTTTTGAAGAAGACTCTCTCTTCTTGTGCCCCATATAAGATTTAAATTTTTTTAATAAGTTTTACTATCTTTTTTATTTATTTGTAATCAACCTCTTTTTGAAGTTTTTTATGACAAGTTATATCTCAAAAGATGTTTATATTCTTTAAAACTAAAATATGGTGAATCTATTGGGAATCTTTTAAATGCTTAAATAATTTGATTATAAGTTAGCTTACATCCATAGATGTTAAAATAGAAGATGAAGATAAATGTATCTTATTTTTTGTTCTTTCCCTGAATCTTGGGAAATTTAATTATTTCCATGAGTAGTGGTAATGCATAACCAAAGATGGAATCTGTGATCTCCATACTTCTTTTGGAGGAGATGGGGAGAAATTCCATGAATGTGGACTCCCAAGATGTCTTTCGTGTGTAGGGCAGGTCCAAAGAGAAAGGGAATAAAGGGGATACTAAGTGGGATAAGTCTAAAGGATGTTCTAAAACCCCCAGAAAGAGCAGAGTAAAGTGTTGGAATTATGGTAAAAGAGTGCATGTGAAGAAGGAATGTATGGATAAGAAAAAAATGATTCCTCCACAAAAAATTCCTTCGATGATAATTTTGATGCTTTGTTTATTTTAGCTAACACTATTAGTGATGATGCTTGGCTTATTAATTAAAGTGTCTCCTACACCATGAATCCTCACAAGGAGTGGTTTACTAATTACAAAGAATATGATGGGGGGAATTTTTTCTTAGTGACAAGAACACAAAGAGGATTTGGTAAGGGAAAGGTAAAGTTGTGTTTCAATGATGGGAGATTAAAAGTCTTGATAAACATTCTAGGACTTGCAAGAAATTTACTTTCAATGTCCAAGTTGAATGATTATGAAATGCATATGAAATTTGATATGTTTGGTTATAGGTTAGTAAGAGGGAGTATGGTGATAGCTAAAGGATCTCAAATAGGGACTTTGTTTAGGATAAACACCTCTACATTAAGTAACTCTACCAATGTAACTAACATTGTAAATACATGTATGTTGTGGCACCATACATTGGGTCACATAGGTGAAAAAAACTATTTTAAACAAAAAATTAGTTGACGGTGTAGACACCAAAATTTGGACACTTAATTTATCTAAATTTATCCCATTTGGTCTAAACATTATTTTATTTGCATTAATTAAGTAATATTACTATTATTTAATTAATACCCTTAATTTTCCCGAATCCCTAAGGTATTTAATTAATAATTTTAAATACCTTATCTCTTTAATCTCCCTTTCATCAAATGAATTAAATAAATATGACATTTATTTAATTCCTCACATGTCACATCCCTTCCTTAATCTCAATCAATCTCATAATCTCATCATTAGGGACGTGCACATGCCTAATCCTTAATTAAGATGTGTCACATTCTCCAACTTTTGCAAGTTGGCCTCTAATCTCTCTTAGCCACCTAACCCTCTTCTAATCCTTCATTAGCTAGCCTAACCAACCTCCCAAGGAATTTTTAATTCCTTTTATCCTTCCAAAGAATATTAAATTCATTTTTATCTTCCCCATGTGATCTTTGACTTGTCACATCAAGTCACATGTGAACTCTTCCCCATAGAATCTTTGACTTGTCACATCAAATAGCATGTGACAAGTGTTTACCTTTTTAGGAACCTTGTCTTATCCACAAGATTCCCCAAGCATGTGAATTTTTAATTCACATTTTATTCCTCCAAAGAATCTTCTCATCTCCTAATGTACTTTCAAGGTACATGTCCTTCCTCCACATCATGTACCCTCCTTCCACCTCATTTACACAACACCATCCTTAGCCATCTCACATTCCACATATCAAGATGTGAGGGCTTGTGAGTCCTCAACTCACCATAGCCCTTCATCTTGACCTTGTTGGATGCATCTCAATCGTTGAATTCTCTGCTTTCTCTATAAATACCCTCTTTTTTCTCTCATTTAGGGGGGTTGATCATTGTGCTAACCAAACTCTTGCAAAATTTTCATTTGTCATATTTAGCAAAAAAATTGCATTCCTTGCATTCATCATAGCATTTTCATCCATTTCCCGTCCATATTACATAGCACTGGTGCATATTTTTCTATCAAGAGGAGCATACATCACGTCAACAATCCAAGGGCCAACCAAAGGAGCGGTTTAACAAGGTATTATCGTTCTATCTATTTTTTTGATTTTAACTTTTGGTCCTATCTTAAGGTGTTAGGTGTTTAGGTGGTTTCTTGCATGTCTCGTGTTGTTGCTCATTTTTGGGACTACTTTTACTCCTGATCACATTTTTGGCACACCCGGTGGGACCCACAAACGGGTCCTATTCTTTCACATTTTCTATTTTTTTATTGTTTGTAGGTGTAGGTTGCAGAGGGGTGAACTTGCCCTATCAGACAAGCGTACTTGACCTCCAAGGGTGAACTTGACCTGTCCAAGAGCATACCTGACCTTCAAGGGCGAACTTGACCTAGCAGATAGGCGAACCTAACCTCCACAAAGACCTAAAATTTGTAGTTTTCATAGAGGGACATAGCTGACCTATCCAAGGGCGTACTTGACCTGTCTAGGGGCGTACCTAATATGTCCAGGGGCATACCTAACCTCCAGGGGTGTACTTGACCCAACGAACAGGCGAACCTGACCAAAACAACTTTTTTCAGAAGGTAAAAAGTAAAATTTAAGCACTATTTTTACTGTTTTGAGTGTTTTGGTCCCCCTAATATGTCTTGTTTGTGTTTTTGCAAGCATCTAATCAGTATTTGGCAAGAAACAAGAAGAAAAATCACTAACAATTTTCCTTATAGGGCTATTTGTTATCAATTGCTGCTTGTTGTTTCTTGATAACTTAAGCACATAGCTTAACTAGGGGTGTTAATTTACCTTGTGTGTTGTGTTTGTTGGTAATCTATTTGACGTATCCAATCCCCTTATGACATTTGGCAATCCTAGGTGATGAGAAATCATAGCTTACCAAGTCCTTTGAGTCACCCTTTTGTTTTTCTTAGCGGGATCTGCTTGGGGATTTCATCACCCCAAGGGACGATTCCAACCACGCATATTGGTGGGGTATATAAAGGGGAGAGAGAAAAATTTTTACCTCAATCCAACCATGTCATAATGGGTGAAGCGTCAGATGACACGAAGAGTTGATCTGAGCCCTTAGTATCTTGCTAAGGTTCCCGAGTCATGCTTGTGACGGGTTGGTGTTCACGGTTTGGGCCTCATGTACTGAGTGTATATCGAGGACTCCCTAACAACCATGTTCATCCTAGAATAGAAGACTTTGTTGGCCATACCCATTTCTACTAGACTTGGGATCGTGTTGTCTGAACTGTCTTCTTTGTGCGAAACTGGTAATTTTCTGTTCAGTTGAGTCAGCCTTATCCTATGAATGTTGTTTGTTGTGTTTTGGGTCCTTTTCCTTAGTCTTTTGTCCAAAAAAAAAAGTTTAGACTTGTCCACAGGTGAACCTAACCTTTAGGGGCGAACCCGACCTCTTGTAGGGGCGTACTTGACCTCCAGGGGCAAACCTGCCCAACTAGACGTGAACCTGCCCTGTCTAGGGGCAAACTTGACCTGTCCAGGGGCATACTTGACCTCCAAAGGCGAACCTAGCCGGCTAGAGGAAAAATTACCCTATCCAAGGGTGAACCTAACCTATCTAGGGGCATACCTGACCCCCAAGGGAAAACCTGCCTAGCCAAGGGCAAACCTACCCTTCTAACAACTAATTTCACCCTATGTCCAGTCGTTTTGAGCACCCGTTTGCCCATCATCAACACATTCTTCGTAAGTCATCGTTTCATCGAACGAACCACATAATCTCTACTTAGAAAATCATTAGAGTCCATATATATCATCAAATCATCCATCCCAATCACCTATACTTTGTTTTGAGGGTTTTGATTTTTATGTAGAAACTTCTAGAGGCCATAACTTTTGACTCGGGTGTCTGTTTGGGTTGAAATTTTATAGGTTGTTGCGTTATGATGTGGCATGTGGATTCCCAACTAGCCATAAGTCGGTTGGACCCCGTTTCACCATATTTTTAGGGCAACTTTCATCTTGACCCTCAAAATCGCAATTTAGTTATTTTTTTAGTTTTTGAAAAATCATTTTCGTTAATAACTCAAAATGCATGTCTTAGATTTAGGATGTTAGTTGGAAATTCATCCTATCTTAGTTTTGGGTATGTTTTTAGAAAAAATTGGACTCTCAAAGCTATGTCTGTGAAGTTTCCTAAAATGGCAAATTTTGACAATTTTTGAAAACTACCAAATCTGGTAAAAATTTGATTGTCAACACCTTGCGTCATCTAGTTAAAACCCCTGAACTTGGTTTAGAATCAATCCTATCATGTCCTCTAATCCAATCCCAATCTAAGCTTTGGTCCATCGACATTCTGGCAAGATCATTCATCTATCATCTGAATCACATAGAGAGCATCTCTGGGTTAGGTATCCATCATCGCTTTCCCCATCCAAATCCTTTGAATTTCATTTGAAGTAGTTACCCAAATTGATCTAGGTATCTGAATCTGATCGTCATCATCCATAGCTTCTTAGGATCCTCATCTATCCTAAGTTAGTCATCATCGTTGGCCTAATCAATCCACTTTCAATCTCAAAGTGGATTATGTGTCGTAATCATCCATTTATCCTTTAATCTGATCAATCAGTATCCTAAGTCATCTTTGAATGGGGTTTACAGTCCCTTTCGTCATCCTATCTAATCCATCAGTCGATCTTATCAATCATCGAACGATCTTATCCAATCCAATCCAATCACATCCCTATCCAATCACCTTTGACCCAATCAATTTGCTTCCATCTCAAAGTAGATTCGGTGTCATAATCATTCTTTGATAATAAAATTTGATCATTAGAATCAATCCCATCGCATCATCCAATCATCTTAATCTTAGCTTTAATCCAATCTCAATCTAAATTTGACCTAAATCCTGATTTAAGCTTTAGTCCATCCTCTTTATCTTTTCACCATCATGAATCCTTATCCTCCATCAATAATAATCAAGGGAAACCCTAATTACATCAATGATGATAATATAATTCTCATCGATCAAGAAGAATATGACATAGATCGCCTTGACACTATCATTTCTAGTAAGCTTTCTCCACTCTTTTCCCACAATCCAATCACCCCTTCAAACTATCCCATTATTTCTTCATCCACTCCTAATCATGCTCCTTACGCTACCTTTGACAAGGGATATTCACTATCTTCCTTGAACCACATATGCAACATATCCTTCATCTACACCTTCCCTACATCCCCTTATCCTAATCCACCATCCCAACATTCCTATCTTGATCCCCTGTCCACATCCTCCTATCTCAATCCTTCATATGCATATGCCCACTACCTTAATCCTCCATACCAATTTTCCCATCCTACTCATACATCCACATCAACTTATCCTAATCTAACATCCACATCAACTTATCCTAATCTAACATCCACATCTTATCCTAATTCATCATCCACATTTCCCTACCTCTATCTATCATCTCAATCATCCCATCCTAACCCACCATCCCAATACCGTTATTACAACACACCACACATATCCTCTAGCATCGATCCACCATCCATGTCATCCAATCCTAATTCACCATTCCCATATCCTTACCTTAACCCTCCATCCAATCCTAATCCTCCATCTAATCCCAGTTCTATATCCAATCCCATTCCTCCATCTAACCTTAATCCACCAATCCATAGCCCTAATCCTCTACCAATCCATAATCCTTCATCCACTCCTACTTCGCCATCTCAGCCTAGAGTATTCAAGTTTCTCACTCCAAAAGTTCTCCAAGGACTTATAACAAAGAAGATATCCCCCACTCCACACCTTGAAGTCATAGAATCATGCCATCCCAACCCATCATCCACGGTCATTAGTGATGAGACCCTTCTCCACCCAACACCTATCATTGATGATACCACCCCTAGCACCACTCAAACCGTCAAAACCATCACATCCTCTGAATCTATTGAGCCCCATCTCCTACTCCTAGTTCCATTCAATCTATCGAAGACACCCAAATCCAATCCACTTCTCCCACTCCCAGTATCACTGAAATCCATTCCCATGAATGTTTTGAATCCTCCATCCCTCCATCTTCCCCACTTGAAGAGTCCCTCCAAGACTCCATTATCATGCCTCCTACACACGATGAGTCATGCCAAGAGCCTGCTCCAAAGCATGCCAACATATCCCCTTCTCCAGATCAAGATCCTACCACCCCATCTAGTCCTACTCAAGATCACACTCCTCTATCCACTTTATCTCGTGACCCCCTTGACATTCAAGATTCTATCACTCCATCACATGAGCTCTTATCACCTGCTATCACAAATGCAAATCCCATCACATTGCCTAATCCATCTCTTGACTCCTTATCGCTTACTCATCCTGATTCAGATGTTGCTATCCCATCATCTCCCTCTCATGGTCCCCCATCATCGCCTAAAACTGCTACCCCCACACTACTTGTATATCCCCTTGGTACCCTCACATTCTTCCATGGTGGTCTCCTTGCAAAATAAAAACACAATGTATATACCACCCATCATCCTTCGCCTAATGATGGACTCGCATCATGTTTTCAAAATAAAAAAATCCTATCATGGATCGAATGCTTAAGAACATGAACTATCAAGGAAAAGGTTTAGGCCTTCATGACCAAGGTATTTTAGATCCCATCCAGGTCAAAGAACAAATTTGTATGCAAGGTCTTGGACCTATTTCCCAAGACTCACAATCTAAAGATGTTGGTACAACCAGTAGACGTTCTCAACGAGCCTTTTCCACAAGAAATATATGCTCTTCCCATCACTCCACAAGATCATATGCTGTCATCCCTCCTCCTCCATTGTATCACCTCAAAACAACCGTCCATATTCCTCCTTCATCTACTCCATCCATTTTGGGTCCTTACATCCCTCTGTTCACCATCTCCCATCCTTCATCTACTCCATCCATCTTGGGTCCTTATGTCCCTCCACCCACTATGTCTGTTTTGGGCCCTTATATCCCAAAATCACCTCCTCCATCTTGTCCTATTCATCCTTCCATCAATTCATCACCTATCCATGTCATCTATCATAAACATCCCACTCACATGTCCCCTAATCAAGATCAACAAAGGCACATACCTAAACATCATCCATCTACACATAATCCCCATACTCCTACCTCCATCGCTCCACGTCATCCATCTCCTCGCACCCATCCCATTAATACTAAAAGAACTTTGGATGTGAAAGAAAAAATGCATGAATCTAAACATCCACATGAATCTAAAGCTTCCCATGCCCCCTCTAAAAGACATGTTGAAGAAAAGAAAAATAAAATCCAAAATCAAAATCAAATCCATGGGCCACAAAGGCCCACCAAAGCAAAGATCAAAACCATGTGGATCCCAAAGAAAAGAGATGCCATGCGGCCTTCAAATAAAAAATCTGTAACCACATCCAAAGCCGCTAATCCAAAAGCTAATCATACACCACCTCCATCTCCTAAATCTGTTTTGGGTCCTTATGTCCCAAAATTCACTATCCCATCTCCTCCATTATCCCTGCATTCTCCATCCATTAATCCTCTCATCATTTCACATCCATCACCGTATTTGCCAATGTTGGTCTTGAACTCACCACCCCATCACACACCACCTCATCATTCTATCCATACCCTTTCCAACCTCCCATCCATTATCCCATATATCTCTCCCATCATATCCCTCTAATTCATCCTCTTGCATAATCCATTTATCCTAATATGGTTGTACCAATATCTAACAGTCACTTCGAACATGGGCTCTTAACACCTTGTATGGAACTTGATGTTTGAGTCCTTCATCCATCTCCTTATCGCATGTCTTCTAAATCCGCTTATACGCCTCCCTATCCTTATCCATCTCCTTATGTATGCTATCAAAAAAGTCAAAAAAGTAAAAAAAAATCAAATAGTAAAGATAAATAATCCATCCAATGGTGAAAACTTGGCCAACAAGCACCTTGGATAAGTACCATGATGAAAACATGGCAAATAGGCATCATGCGTAAATCCCCATCCATCCTTTTCCACACTTGGGGGCAGCTTCCTGATATGCATTCCCTCCATCTGCTATGATTCCTGCTATACTTCCAGCTATGCACCCGTCTTCCTACTATACGTCCTTTTCATTCATCCCCTCCATCCTACCTATCTTACACATCTTGCTTGGCATATCTCATTTATCCCAATCCTTCCATCTCCCTTGTGATCTTGATATCGATAGGGGCAAACATATAAACATGCTTTGGACACCTCTTGGCATACATTCCTCTCATCCACACACTATCCTAATCCTTATTCGCATTTGTCTACCTTCTTTTTCCACCCATCATGCTACCATTAATCTCCCTTCCTTATCCAGGAATCCTATCCATATCCATATCACTCCCTTATTTTTCCCATCTTTCCATCTTCCATCCCTCATGCCTCATTATATATGACATATATAGAGTGGGGCATCTTCTTCCTTTGTGATATAAGTCCTTGGAGACATTATTCATCCAAACAATCCCTATCATCTTCCCATCCTTATCTTCCTACCTATCCTTATATCCTTACCAATCCAAGCAATCCTTTTCATCTCCCTATCCTTATCCCCCTATCCATCCATCCTAGCATCCCTTCCATCTCCCTTGTCATATCCTCATCCCATCTCGTACTCCCTTGTCATTGGTATCTACCTATAGGCTACTCCCCATGCAACCCAATTCCATCTATCTCATCACACATATTTTCCATCTCCTATCCTTTCACACCATTCACATCATGCTCCCAATTTATTTTGACGATTTGGATAACTATCCCCTCCCCGAGCTTTGTGTAGTCGCTATCATCCTATCCAATCCAATAAGTCAGTCTTGTCTTATCATTTTAGTCCCATCATCACCATCAACCTATCTTATCCAATAGGACTATCTTTTTATCCACTTATCAGTAATCATCTCATCATCCCTTATCCATCATTTTTCTTTGGTCCTTTCATCGAACTATGTTGCCCCTGTGCTTTCATGTAGGCAAGGTCGATCATTTGATCCGCCCCCGGGGTTCCTTTATCATCTATCATCAGTCTTGATCCTTTTTTCCATCCTTATTTATCATCCATCGAGGTCTCCATCATCCTCTTTCCAATTTTATCCATGATTCGTCGTCAACCTTTTATCAAACTACAAGGGCTCTACACTTTCATGTAGGAAAGGCTAATATTTGATTGGCCCCCGAGCCCCTAGGTCACTAGGATGTGTCAATATTTTGTCTCGTGTCTTGTCTCCCTTATGTCATTTCGTCAAGCTATGCCCTTATCTAGTTGGTTCTTCACAAACGAGATCCACTAGTATCATGAAATCCACTCAGTTTTAAATATCGTTTGTCATATAGATCTTTTAGTTTAGTATCCATCTTTGGTCTCAACAAGATGCATCCTTCCTAACAGACCTCATCAATCCCATCCATCCCCTTGATCTTATGGAAAAGGATGTTTGAAATTGATTGTGATTTTTTGATGCTTTTGGATTTTATTCATCATTTGAGCTCCCTATCATCACTTGTCATGGTCGCCTTTATCCATCATATCATGGTGTGCTTTGACTAGTCAACATAGGGGCATATCTTGATCTTTTCTTTGTTGTTGTCTTTTCGGTTGTCCCACGTAGTACCCACCAAGATCCTTGAAGTCTTGTGTTATGTTGGGGCATCCTTGTGTACTTGTGGTTATCCCAATACTTGGCCTAACCAAGGTCATTGCAACTTTGGGGTGTTGGGATAGCCTTCTTGTTTGTTGTGTTTGTTTCATGCATTAGACATTAATCTCCCTTGGTCCTTTATACCTTGGTGTATCGTGTCTTCTGCTATAGCAAAAATCAATGCTCCTAAAGATGGAAAATTGCATTTGGATTGTATTTCATCTTCCATCCTCTCATCTATCACAATCCCCCCATCCATTCATCCTTCATCACTCTCCCTTCCCAATCTCCTCTCACTTATTGTCCTCTCTTATCCATCACTTTGCATCCTCTTCCTCATCTCCCCTTTCATCGTTTCATCCATTTCGAAGCACACTTGTGTTCTCTTGAACCTACATGTCCTCTCGAGGGGGCATCCTTCATCCCTAATCTTCATCATTTTTTCCTTCCTAGTCACTCCTTTGAATGACTGGGACATCTTTTCTTATCTAACCATCTTCTTTTGGGTTCTATGTTTTAATATTATTTGAAATGATGCTACTTCGTAACACCATCAAAAAGAGGGGAAAATGTAGACACCTAAATTTGGACACTTAATTTATCCAAATTTATCCCCTTTGGTCTAAACATCCTTTTATTTGCATTAATTAAGTAATATTACTATTATTTAATTAATGCCCTTAATTTTTCCAAATCCCTAAGGTAATTAATTAATAATTTTAAATACATTATCTTTTTAATCCCCCTTTCATCAAAAGAATTAAATAAATATAACATTTATTTAATTCCTCACATGTCACATCCCTTCCTTAATCTCAATCAATCTCCTAATCTCATCATTAGGGACGTGCACATGCCTAATCCTTGATTAGGATGTGTCACATCCTCCAACTTCTGCAAGTTGGCCTCTAATCTCTCTTAGCCACCTAACCCTCTTCTAATCCTTCATTAGCTAGCCTAACCAACCTCCCAAGGAATTTTTAATTCCTTTTATCCTTCCAAGGAATATTAAATTCATTTTTATCTTCCCCATGTGATCTTTGACTTGTCACATCAAGTCACATGTGAACTCTTCCCCATAGAATCTTTGACTTGTCACATCAAATCACATGTGACAAGTGTTTACCTTTTTAGAAACCTTGTCTTATCCAAGGTACTTTCCACCTCTCCCTTTGAAACCTTGTCTTATCCACAAGATTCCCCAAGCATGTGAATTTTTAATTCACATTTTATTCCTCCAAAGAATCTTTTCATCTCCTAATGTACTTTCAAGGTACATATCCTTCCTCCACATCATGTACCCTCCTTCCACCTCATTTACACAGCACCATCCTTAGCCATCTCACATTCCACATATCAAGATGTGAGGGCTTGTGAGTCCTCAACTCACCATAGCCCTTCATCTTGACCTTGTTGGATGCATCTCAATCATTGAATTCTCTGCTTCCTCTATAAATACCCTCTTTTTTCTCTCATTTAGGGGGATTGATCATTGTGCTAACTAAACTCTTGCAAAATTTTCATTTGAGCCATACTTAGCCAAAAACTTGCATTCCTTGCATTCATCATAGCATTTTCATCCATTTCTCGTCCATATTACATAGCATTGGTGCATATTTTTCTATCAAAAGGAGCATACATCACATCAACAATCCAAAGGCCAACCAAAGGAGCGGCTTAACAAGGTATTATCATTCTATCTATTTTGTTGAGTTTAACTTTTGGTCCTATCTTAAGGTGTTAGGTGTTTAGGTGGTTTCTTGCATGTCTCGTGTTGCTGCTCGTTTTTGGGACTACTTTTGCTCTTGATCATAGACGACCGTATTTATGATTATTCTGTTGGTAAAACTTATTTTGTGAACATTGTGTGTTTGAAAAACAAAATAGATCATCATTTTCTAGTGGAACTAATAAGGCAAAGAGATTTAAAAAGATTATTTGGATGCATGTGGACCAATGGCTATTGAATCTTTAGGTAAATCTCAGTATTATGTCTCTTTCATTGATGATGTCTTAAGATACACTTGGATTTATTTGATGCACTCTCAATCTGAAATTTTCACTAAGTTTAAGGAATTTAAGGCCTTAGTTAAAAAGAAAACAAATTATTAGATAAAAATGTTAAGCTTTGACAATGGGGGTAAATGTTGTTCCAAAGAATTTGATGAATTTTGTAAGCATATAGGTATTGTTCAGAAAAAGACAACTCATTATACTCCCCAACAAAATGGGGTAGCAAAAGGCATAAATTGAACCTCAATGGAAATATCTAGGAGTATGTTAAGTAGTACTAAGCTTGATAAATGCTTTTGGGTAGAAGTAGGTGGTATTGTTTGTTATTTAATTAATAGATATCCTTGTTCAACTCTTGTTGATAAAACTCCTTATGAAGTGTGGTAGGTATAAATCCTTTTGTTTCACACTTAAGGGTCTTTGGTTGTGAGGATTTTGTTCATGTGCCTCAAGAGAAGAGATCTAAATTGGATCCAAAAGCACAAAAATGCATCTTTATTGTTTATGGTGAGAATGTAAAAGGTTATAGGCTTTGGAGTCCTCTAACCCGTAAAATAATATTGTCTAAAGATGCGCTTTTCAAGGAATTTAGAGCTTACTCAATAGAAGAACAACAAAAGGAGAAAGATAAGACAAAGACAATGCACTTCGAGACAAATATTGAGAAGTGAGAAGATGCACACGTGGAAGAACAATTAGATGGATTTGAGGATGGAGAAGAAGAAGAGGGTTCAAATAGTTTAGAGGATTTTTAGGATGAGCACATAGAAGAAGAAGAAGAAGTAGAGCTCATTACTCCTACCTTGAGGAGGTCCACAAGGAAACATAATCTAGTTGATAGGTATAGCCCAGGAAATCACCATTGTTTATTTTCTTTTTTGATTACTGATGATGAACCTAGATCTTTCAGGGAGGCTCTCTCTTCAAAGGAAAGTGAGTCTTGGTAACATGCCATGCATGAGGAGATGATGGCCTTGGATAGTTGTGATACTTGGGATCTTATTAGTTTCCCAAAGGAAGGAAGCCCATTGGTTACAAGTGGGTATTTAAAAATAAATTTGGTGCAGATAATCAGCTAGCATGGTATAAGGCAATATTAGTGGCTAAGGGCTACTCCTAGAGAGAGGGAGTTGATTTTGGTGAAATTTTCTCTCCTATTGCTAAATTAACTTCTATTTTATTCGTATTATCTATTTTCAAAGATTATAATTTTGAGATAGAGAAAATGGATGTTAAAATTGAGCTTTCTTGCATGGGCATATTGAGGAGTAAATTTATATGTGATAGCCTGACGATTTTGTTATGAAAGGAAAAAAACAATTGGTTTGCAGGTTGAAGATATATTTTTATGGTTTAAAACAATCACCTAGGATGTGGTACCAAAAATTTTCAATACTTTTGTATTGAATTTGAGTTTTCTTAGGAGTGATGAGGATCATTGTGTTTATATTAAGGTTATTGATAATCAAATACTAATTATTGTCTTGTATGTTGATATGTTGTTCATGGGTAATAGTAAGGTGATTATTGGGAGCTTAAGACACAAATTTCTAAAACATTTGATATAAAGGACTTGGGGGTTGAAAATATATTCTTGGGGTGAAAATCATCAGAAATCGAGCTCATAGAAAGCTTTGGTTAAGTTAGAGTATGTGGATACAATTTTTTGAAAGTTTAATTTGCATGACTATAAGTCAGTTAATATTCCATTTATAGTTGGTACTAAGTTGAGATTAGATGTGTCCTAATTCTGATGATGATATTTAAGATATGTATAAGGTTCCTTATGATAGTTTTGTTGGTATTTTAATATATGCAATGGTTTGCACTAGACCAAATATAGACCAAGCAGTGGGAGTTCTAAGCCGGTTTATGTCTAACTCTAGTAAATACCATTGGAATTTTATTAAGATGGTGTTTAGATAGTTGTGTGGTATTTTAGATTATTGTTTGGTTTATCGTGGTATTGATGATGGAGTCAAGTCATCAGATATACAAGGGTTTATTGATGTAGATTGGGTAGGTGACTTGGACAATTGAAGTCCACTAGTGGCTATGTATTTACTTTTTTGGAAGTGTAGTGAGTTGGATGAGTAAGAGGAATCCTACAATTGCTTTGTCCACCATTAAAGAAGAGTATATGGCTGCTACACATGCCTCTAAGGAGGCAGTGTGGATACAAAGACTTGGTAATGGTATTGGTTTTGATTGCAAGACAACAAGGCTTGGTTGTGAAAGTCAAAGTGCTATTTGTTTGGCCAAAAATCCTATGTGTCATGCTCACACTAAGAATAATGATGTTTAGTATCATAGTATCACTTTGTGTGAGAGATGATTGAGAATGGTAAGGTTGTGATTGATAAGGTTGACCTTTGGATAATGTTGCAAATTCTCTCACAAAGTTAGTGACCATAGACAAGTTCTCTTGGTGTAGAAAGGCCATGAGCCTTGATCATTGTACTTGATTTATTTTTTATATCTCTTGAATGTAATTGAAATGTATAATGTTAAGTGGGAGAATGTTAGGCCAACCTTGCAAACCTATGCCATTTTTTATGTCTCCATGTTTATTGGAAAGTGTCCTAAGGGACATGAGAGAAATGTATTTAATATTGGCATATTATATAACTACATTTTCAAGAGGGAATTTTGTTAGAAATTAAGATCTTAGGATACTAGTCATTATTAACAAGATATAAAATAAAAAAAATGATAATAATGCAAACATATATTTTACACATTACACAAGATATCCATGGGAAAAACCTTTTGGATTAAAAAACCCCATAAAGCATCATTTTACTAAAACACTTACAATGTAATGGTCTATTATAATATAGACCGAACCTGGGGAATACTTCTCCATACTTTCACATGGCCAATAATACCTCATGTGCATATTGATAGAATTCACAAGTTCCACCTCTCTCAAATGAGAGAGAACCTCCTTAAATATAGGAGGAAGGGTGACATAATACTTGAAAGGGTATTAGTCACACCTATTCAACAACCCCATTCATAAATAATCAATAATCTAATTATTTGGACTATAATTATTTCAAATGGGATATGCTTAATAAGCATATAATATATAAGGTTTTATAACCTTATAATATAGAACAATATATAAATGTTATAAGGGTATGATCCCTAATAACATTATGTTCTAACACTCCCCCTTAATATTAATAAAGGCATCACATGTCAAATTCCATGATAGAAAAAATGAAGCACTCCAGTAATGTAGGTCTTCTTTGACAACACTGATAAATAAGGACACAAATACATGCCAAAATGAAAGTCATGTATTTCAGACTACATGAAAGTCATCTTGTCATAATTTATAATCCCAATGTTTTAAAAGTGATGCAATATATGAGATCTTATAAATATTTTTATTGGAGCCTAACTCTCCTCAAATTAGCCTCACCCTAGGTTCATTACATAGTGCCCGTAGGACTTAATATAATGTGCACGTAGGACTTAATACAATGCTTTTATAAGTGGAAGATTTACACAGAGAATAACTTTAATATATGTTTGTAGGACTTATACATCTAGGATTTAGCCATTAGGTGGTGGCATTAACATGCACACTCTCCCTCAATGGCATCACCTAAGGCCAAGTATTTTATTTGAATTTGGAGCATATACTACCTATAGGTCTTATATTATGCCTATTAGGTTTTACATCTAGGATTTATCCATGAGGTGGTTTTATGCACACTCCCCCTCAATGGAATCACCTAAGGCCAATCACTGCACAAAGGTTTTTATAAAGTGATGGCTAATATTTCAATATTTTTCTTCTTGCTCATAGCATTCATTTGCTTGAATAGAGCTAGAGAGAATTTTTTATGATAAAACACTTTTTCTTGAGTAGAACTAGAGAGAAATTTTTATGATAAAATACTTTCACTTAGGTAGAACTTTTATGATGGAATACTTTCTCTTGAATAAAACTAGAGAGGATGGAATACTTTTGCTTGAATGTAACTGGAGAGAACTTTTTAAAATAGAATATTTTTGCTTAAGTGAGGTGCCCATGATTTTCAATGTTTTTTTTTTCTCTATTTGGAAATGAGATTCTTTGGTAAGAGTAAAATAACTCTAGTTATCGTATAGTAAAGTGGTACTTTTACAAGTGTCCATTTGAAACTCTTTCATAAATCTTCAAGGCCACATTGATTCTTTAGGAGCCACTTTTGTATTTTGAACTTTGATTTAAAAAACCATAGAATACAATGTTCTTGAAGGTCTTACACCATCCATATAAGAGCACCTACACCATTTATTTTGAAGACGTTCTAAAATAGAATCACCAATATAGTTAGTAACAAAGTAATAAAATAAAGTTGATTCTGGGTATAAAAAATATTTTTAATATGCATTTGTAATTTTCTAATGAGCATATAGTATTCCTCATAATTCTAGAATATAGTCAATTTGATGATCATTAGTGAGGAGATCATATGAAATTTTCATGAACATAAATATGAATAATTTTTCTTGTTTCTTTTACAAAAATAAATAATCATCCTACAATGATCCATAAAAAAATTAAGCAACGGGTGAGCTATCATTTCCAGGATTGCTCCCCGGATAATGTATTAGGGTGATAGCCACCCATTACAAGTACGTGCTTTTACACCCAATAGATTTAGAGGATACCTGAAGCTCAAAAAATAATTTTAGATAAAGTGACATTTAATAGAAATAAAAGCATAATAACAAATAGATGCTTTGAAATTTTATGCAATTCCATATTATTTATGGATGTGTAAGAGTTGAAAATTTTTACCCTTACCCCTTTTTTATTCACCTTTCCATCCTTATATTAGCAAAAAGAGTGATTTTTTTATTATTATATGAACATGTGAAATGATTGTGGGGAATAATGAAGAGAACTATAAGAGTTTTTACTACATTGAAGTTTCCTTTAATACTATTATTATATAAGAGAGCACTAGCGATTCATTGGATATGTCACTTGGTTGACTCCTAGTTTACATGTTAAAATTTGGTTGGTTGACTCCTAGTTTACATGTTAAAATTTGGTGGCATAATAATGAAAGAGTTAACATTGCTTGTTTTGAAAAAACGCATGTGCCAAATGCAAATCATTAATTAGTGACAAAAAAGTGGATTTATTTAATGAAAGGATGAAAAAAAGAGATGACTTATCATGAAAAGTTGCAATAGATAAAATATAATTTTTAATATATTTATATATATTACCTATTTTTTATTACATTTGTTTTATTTTTTATTACATTTGTTTTATTAGTGTGTGTTAGAATATATTTCATTTTGATTTGATGTGGCATAAGATCAATTAAATTCTTAGATCAAATAGATAAAAAGATATGAAGACTAGGTAGCTACTTATTTTTTATGCTAAAGTCTAACAAAAGAAAGGAGACAGATTGTCATGGGATGGGATGTGTAGCATACTGAAGACATGGGTGTTTACACGAGTCATTTAAGTTGTTTTACCAAATGTAACTAACATGTGTCCAACCTGCCACAAATTCACTGCCAGCAATTTATCAATGGAAAATTCACCGTCATGACAAATTCACCAGCAAGTAAAATTCACCGCCAGCAATTCACCCCGACTTTATTTGATGGTGAATTTGTCATGACGGTGAATTTTCCCATGGTGAATTGCTGGCAGTGAATTTTCCATCAAGGTGAATTTTCCTAGAGCCCGTTTTCCTATATTTCAAAATGAGATCTTTGCAATAGGATATGGACTATGGACATGCACAAAGCATAAGAGTATTTTTATCAGACGTAGTTGCAAGTGCTTTTGTTGACATGTATCCAAAATGCGGAATCATAAACAAGGTACATGAACTGTTTGACATAATGTCTCAAAGAGATGTGTTATCGTGGACTGCAATGATTACAAGCTATGCGCAAAATGGATTTGTTGAAAAAGCGTTAGAAATTTTAAAGCAAATGCAGTTGGCAGGGGTGAAGCCGGACTCCACAACATTGCCAGCATCCTCCTTGCCTGTCCAAAATGGGAGCTTTGGAACAGGGTATTGACGTCCATCAAAGCATGAAGGGTACATGAATAAAGGGAACAACAGGTCTATCTCGCTTCTATTGCGAGGCGCCAATTGATGGACGAATTAGGAAGATCGTTTGCTTGACTGCCATACTGAGCATGAACTGAGCTGTTGGACTTGTTCTTTTTGCGTGCTTTCGTGCCCCAAGAACAACTTAAATTTATAATACAATGATTTTCCAGCTAAATTGGGTTTTATTACTTAACGGAAAATATGGGGCTAGAGGTAGGTATAGGCAGGCTGAGAAAGAAATTTAAGAAAATAAGCGCATTTCTTGACTGTTGAAGATTATGAGTAGGTCAAGGAAGGTGGGTGTCCAATTTAAGGCCGGCTTATTTATCGTATGACTAAACGTCACGTCCATATCAGTAGGGGTCGAATCGCTTTAGGTGATATTAATTTCTTAAGGCTTAATGCCATGTCCATATATCAAGTGTCGTGACCTATTCCATTTTTTCTTCTGACTGATTCAAAAGTAAGCCCTTCGACTTATTTATATACTTCACCTTTGATGAAGAGTTTGACATAAATAACAAAGCATCTTTAGTGGTTCTGTTTGAAGAGGAAAAGATTGATAAAAATAAAACAAGAAGTTATGTGATCAAAATACACAATAGAAGAAACAAAATCGGCAAAGAGATTGAAAACAACAGTAAGTAGTTTGGTGTAGTGGTTTTGTTGTGTTGGCAAAGGCGGCTTTCTGGTTTCATCTCTTGGGTCCTATAGACTGGCGGGTTTCGTGGACGTAAATAAAATCATACATTCATTCATTCAAAAGTTTTAGATATTTGATGGCTTCGAATTTTATGTAGATTTAGATATATATAATGGCTTCATATTTTATGAAGACTTGATCTATTAGAGTGTTAGAAATCTTTCAAATGGTTTAGATTTAACGATCTTATTAGAATTTGGAATAAATATTTAGGGATAAATTTGATATAAATGTTATTATATGCGTTGATTTGAAAATATATTTATAAAGTTGATTGCATATTGTAATTTATGCATCTTTTTAAGTGTTTATAAATTTTATTTTTGTCTTATGAGATATAAAGGAGCATGTCTACATATTTTTGAGAAAAAAAATACAAGGATTTTTCAAATTAGTTTTTTCAATAGTAATTCAAAGGACATAATGTGCTAGATTAAGAAGACTAAAAAAATTGGCTATTATGAAGAAAATGCTCAAATACATCCTAAATAATGAAAGCTTGGATAATATTCATAAGATCTATAAACATGGCGATGTTTAAATTTTACCTTCTAATCCTAGTTTAGAAATTTTATATGTCTTCCAATATAACCTATAAAAATGATTAGTATAGTCTAACCTGCTCTGATACCATGTTAGAAATTAAGATTTTAGGATACTAATCAGTATAAACAAGATATAAAATAAACAAAATGATAATAATACATAGATTTTACACATTACACAAGATATACATAGGGAAAACCCTTTCGGATAAAAAAACCTCATAAAGCATCATTTTATTAAAACACTTACAATGTAATGGTCTATTATAACATAGACCAAACTTGGGGAACACTTCTCCATACTTCCACATGGCCAATAATACCTCATGTGCATATTGATAGAATTCACTATCAATCTCCAAATTCCACCTCTCTCAAATGAGAGCGAACCTTCTTAAATATAGGAGGAAGGGTGACATAATACTCGAAAGGGTATTAGTCACACCTAATCAACAACCCCATTCATAAATAATCAATAATCTAATTATTTAGACTATGATTATTTCAAATGGGATATGCTTAATAAACATATAATATATTAGGTTTTATAACCTTATAATATAACAATATATAAATGTTATAAGGGTATGACCCCTAATAAAATTATGTTCTAACAAATTAAATGTTGTTGGAGGTTACACATCACTAGAGGATAAAATTATCCCTCCTAGGTGTTCATATTGGGAATGTGAAGGGTCTTGAGTGGGGCGCCAAGTTTGGAGGGAAACAAGTGTCCATTGGTTCTCCATCTAGAAGCTGAACAATCAACAAAGCATCCTAAATGCCAGAAGTTGAAGGGGCTATGGGTTAGGCGCCCAACTCACACCCCTTCCTTGGTAAATTTGCAGGCGTATAGAAGCATCTAGATTGTAGGAGATCAACAAGGAAGTGTATTGTGGTGTATCTCTCTTGTGAAGATAAATAAAATACTTGCCCTCTTTTCTCGTGTGGAGTTTTTTCCTAAAAGGGATTCTTCACACAATTTGTTGTCATATTTGTTTTTTGATTTTTTTATTATGGAAAAAGTGCAATCACATACATATAATCAGATTTGGTAATCTTTTTTTAGGTTTGAATTCACATACATAAGTCAATATTGCAACCTAGTTTCACCTTTTTTCAACAACTACAACTTGACTTTAATGTATCTTAGAAGAATGTAGGGATGCTACTTGTCTCTCACATAAGGCTTAGAGACTTGTTGAACAATAGCGCAAGACTTTTCTTCTTTTACTCTAACAAGATTTATATAATGTGTAAACCATTGCATATTTTCTATTTATGATCAATAGCTTAGAATATGTGATATCCCTTTGGTGAAATGGGACCGATTACTTTAACTTAGTTGTATACAACCAATGACACACCAAAGAAAAATTTTAGGTTTATTTTATTTCAAATGTAACACAATGATGCCATGTGTCTTTTTGATGAAACTCTCTTCTTTAATGAAACAAGACCCACTCGAACATTGAGTCATCATTGGTCACTAATAGAACAATGCCTTTTCCTTGCTAGCACTACCATCTCTATGATCGTGTGCCAAGGTGACACCTATCTAAGGGAAGCGTATCCATACATTTTATTTTCCTTCATTTTTTGAGGCCTGCCTGTTGATGACTTATGGATTTTTACTAATAGCACAACGGAAAAATGTCAATTTTGCACTTTTATCTTGTCATACTATGATGAAACATGGATGCATTCTATGAAAATATATTGAAAACTTCCATAAGAATGATGCCACCCTCAAAACATTAACTTGGATGATTTATCCAATAACACAATGTTTAAACATGCCAAAGTTGAAAATGCTTAAACTATTGCAAAATGTCTACATGTGGTGTCCCTTATACTCAAAACTCACTAGATGTTATACCCTCATCATCAATCACCAATTCAAAAATGATAACCTAGTGCTTGAATCTCAATCTGCAACCAAATGGAGAGAAAGTCTCTACAATTATTGATGACTCAGAGGGGGTTTTTGCTTGCAAAGAATAACCTAAATTTAATAGAATAGAAAAATTTCAAATTAAAAAATTGGTTAGAGGAGTTAGATATTTTTCAAGGAATATTTCAAGTATGTCCAATCATCCTCTGAAGATCTCTCCTTCCTTTTTAATATATTAATTTAGCTTTGTCTTGCTTGATGATCTCCTTATGAGAGATACTTTGCAATTTTTGTACAACAAAATTCACCTGGTATTCAAGCTAAGCCAAAGGTTGAAGGACTACTTCTATCTCAATGATGCTTGGTGTTTGATTTTAGCCCTAAAAAATATCTAGCCTTCTTATTTGTTTGCAAGCATCAACTTCATCCTTTCATCGATCAATACACTATCATGAAATGGAGAGGGGAGTCCCAATGTGACTAGTTGTTCAATGTGTCCCTTCATTTCTATCATGACTTTCTCCAAAGTTCCTATTTGATCTTTGTAATTATGAGAAATCTTGTTTCAACTTGGGATCCAATTAACCTTTATAGCAGTATATCTTTTTTTTTTAATCATATAGAAATGAGAGTTTCTTCTAAGGCATTATACACTTTCTTGACTAATATTTGAGCCTAATAAAGTTTCAAAGATAGGACCAACATATTTTGGTCTATCTCAATTTTCACATGAGTGCTTAGCCTTTGAGAATTCAATATGAATTTGAGTGATGATCTAAGCTTTGTTGTGCTTGATGTTATTCAACACTAGTATAAAACATAAAGTTCCCTAACTATTGTCAATGCCCCTAGTGAAAGGTGACTTTGAGTAACTTCCTCATGTAGTTGCATTATTTTATAATCCTTAATTTGCAGCTCCTCTTGCATTTGTTTTATTCAATCCACGATTCTATGAGATTTTGATGTAGCTAAGTTATTTTTACAACTTTATTCTTCTCTTTTTCTTTTGACTTCTTACTTTTTGTCCTATAAGCATACAAGTTCAAATTTTCTTTATCTAGCTTCATTTGCAATGTAGCTTGTTTAGATTGATCTTCTTGAAGAGTTTCAATTCATAGTTTATATTATAGCTACAAATATAATCTATTAAATTTTAGTTCTTGAGCCTTTACTTTTGCTTGCAATTGATTCACTATATCCTTTATATTTGTGGTAAAATATGAGGCATCAAAAATTTGAGTTTCTTTCATCAATTCTACCTTATCTTGTGGGCGAGCTTGGAAAATAGTAAGTCCAACTAAATGAATTGAATAATCCTTTGGGTACATTTTCTCTTGTGTCTTATCCACTGTAGGAGTCATATGTGCAATCATCAATGATTACTGAGTGGGATCATACATGGATCTCATAAGAGGCCTTGTTCAAGCTATTCTTTCCTTTTGTATTCTTGCCTCTACTTTAGCTTCTCGTTCTTGTCACACATCTTGTATTTGTTACTAAAAATTGGTAGGTGATTGGATAATACTGTTGAAAAATGGATATCCCTAAGGTAGACCATATGGATGGTAATTTGTTTTTATTAGTCATCTATAGGGCTCCAAGAGGTAATGAAGATGGAACAAAAAAACATGGAGGTAGACTCAAAATATGGGAAGTAGATGATGGGGTATTAAATGGTGGAGGAAATGATATTTATGGAATGTCAAATAGTTGCATAAACATCATAAAAAGTGGAGGAGTTACATGTTTTATTATTATTCATTTATTTTTTTCTTCTCTCTCTCGAATACTTGTTTGAAAATGGCTTGTATATGCTTAATGGATTGCTACACTATTGGAAGGGAAAAATGCTGAAAAACTTGTTTGGTCTAAGTGTTAGTGTAAAGAATATTTCCCCAATTTGAGTATGTGTAATTGCATTGAAAGAAAAATGTATTCTCCTATTTATTTCATGCAATTTTTTGTTGATCCATGTTTTTTACCATGTTCACATTGTTGGAATTAATGCTCCAACATAAATGTATAACTCAATAACAAAATTGTGTGTAGTATTCAAGAGTCTCAGTTTGGTGTCACTAGATCTAGTTTACTATCAATAGTCATAGTTCAGTGTCAACAATTTCAACTAGTTGTCATCCTACTTAGCAGAATTATAGGATGTTAAAGATATTTGAAACTATATATTTATAATATGTTGATGATAATACATAGAACTATTCTATTGTTCTATCCTCTATGATTCTTCTATTTTTTCTTTCTTTCTGCAATCTAGTATTCTAATTTGGTATCAAAGCCTTGTATATTTCTCTACCTATGTTGCTCTAAACATCTATTATGGGGATAAAAAATATGTTGCTCACAAACAAGTATTGAAAGGCTCTGATATGTCCATATACTTTGGCCCCTCCATAGATTTTATAAGGGATGAGGTTGTAGTAGCCAATGCATAGATTGATTGGAGAAAACAACTATTAGTTTGCGTTAGTGTAAGTTTGTTGTTGTTGTTGAATTGTAAGAAATGAGAGAATGCCAGCCATTGTTGAAGAACCAACAAATGATAGTGATGATGATTTCATTGAAGATGAAACACTTGTCTTATTTTGAAGAGCCCATCACTTTGAAGACAAAGAGGGATGCAATAGAGGTTAGATAAATGCTCAATAGTCTGAGGTGCTAGTGGATCAAAGAAACTATACCTCATTGAGGTTATGAGACATACATGTGAGGATTGGTGTCCAATAGTTCGAGGGAGATCCAAAATAGATGGAAGTTCAATATCATACCTTTACAAGGGTGATGAGACACTTCATGTGCAAATGGTGTCCGATGATGTTGGGAACTTGGATGATAGCTAGGTGACTATACCATAGTTTGGGAGTAGCGTGAAGATGTCCTAATGGTTCAAGAATTATTTTCAAAATGTATTTCTTATTATTTTGTAGTCAATTAGTTTAGTGTTGTAGCATTAATAGGTGGTGTTGGAATTAAGGCTCCAACATAAATGAATAAGTCAATAACAAAATTGTGTGTAGTTGTCAAGATTCTCAACTTGGTGTCACTAGATCTAGTTTGCTATAGATAGTCATAGTTTGGTGTCAACAGTTTCAGCTAGCTGTCATCTTAGCAAAATTATAGGATGTTAAAGATATCTGAAACTATATATTTGTAATATGTTGATCATGAATAATTCATGGAATTCTTCTATTGTTCTATGCTATGTGATTCTTTTGTTGTTTCTTTCTTTTTGTAGTCTAGCGTTCTAATTACACTAGGTGGTTGCAAATGGTCTCTCATTCCTTATGTTGGAATTAGAATTTAAATTCTTAGAATAGATGTATAGAATTTATTTTATGTTATGTATTTATTTTAGAAAATTTCAAAATGATATTATAATGATGGTGAAATTTTTCATAAAATTATGTGATTTAATAATTTTGATGTTGGGTGGTTAGAACAAAAAGGGCATTGTTAGAAAATTGATTGGGTGTTTTCCTAGCTTAAAATTTTTTGGCCCAAACACCCTTCAAAGTTCTCACAAAAAAATATGTGATTGAAGATGTGTGATCCTTAGACTATTTATAGAAAAAATATATAATTTACTTTTAAAATTATGAGGTTTTAATTTTTGGTAAAATTTAGTAAATAATGAAAAGCTTCAAGCTTCCATTAATGGTGATTGATCTTTTTTCATGGTTCTTGAAATTGCAAAAATATGAATTGTGAATTTTAGAACATGTAATTTTATTTTATTTTATGGGACAAAATGTCTCATGAATGATTCCCTACCTTTTAGACATGATCTTCATGTGTTGGCCTCATTTTCCATGCCATGATCATTTGGATAAATTTTTTGAGCCAAGAATGTGTTAATGGATGTTGATTACCACAACCCTTGTGTGTCAATTTTTTAAGGTGATTACAATATGTATGGTTATTATCTATGATGATTTCATGCCTTATTTTTTGTTCTATAACTATTTGACCTATAAATGATGATTTAGTGTGTATTAATGGTTGAATTGTAATATAGTTTTTTTTCTTGGGGACGAGGGGTAGGTTGGAGGGGGGTTCCTTCTAAAAACCCCTACTATTCTAAGGGCTGGGGCGTTGCAAAGCCCAAACGACATCACCATGAAGTCATACGACCCATACCGGGTCACACATGCAACCTTTTCTTCATCCCCTGGTGTGATCCTCACCTGGTAGTACCCCTGCTTCAAGTCTAACTTGCTTAACACTCATGCTCTGGACAACCTGTCGAAACATCCTCCACTAAATTGAAATTAAATAATTGTTGTCAGATGAATAGTAAAGGACAAGGTTATGTGAATTAAAGTATTGATACTCCTTGTATTAGTCTATTCTTTTCACCTACTTTTGGTTGGACATGAGTAAGTAGGTGGCAATTTAGGTATTATAACCTTAATTTGTGTGTATTCGAGTGTGGTTGTGCATTGAATTATTAAGGCATTGTTTATCCCTGAAATATGTATTGGACCCTTAATATACATGTATTCAAATGTAGTTGCGTATTCATATTGATATCTCCATAGTGTTATACATTAGATTATGTGTGAAACCCATGCATAATCATGGTGTATATTATTAGTTTATTGCTTGAGATATTAGTTGTATATGAGCTTGGTCATGCTATAAGTATATATATGATCTTTTCTTTATAGATCAAAGTTTGTGTAAAGTGACATACACATATACTACACTTGATTATGGTAATATGGTTGGAAGAGGATAACATTATCATTATTACCCTTATCAAAAATCACTTAAGAACCTTGAAAGTTCTTAGGTTGAAATATTTCCCATCTTGTTTTTTGTCTCCACTTACGTAAAGATTGTAATCATAAATATTGAATCTTGTATTTTATCTTAATTAATTCCCATCCTTGTATCTTTGATGTGGACTTGTAATTGTAATAATTATTGTGTCTTGTATTTTGATAGTTTGAAAACTATCACAGGTAGTTTGAGAACTATCTAATTTAAATTAGATCCTGTTGATTTCTTGTCAGATCTAGAAATAGTGTTAGTAATTCGCCCTTAAGTCCAGCCTATATTCACGCGTGATATTGGATAGGCTTCATTTTCAAGAAATGATCCCTATGTTTGTCTCTTCTTTACCAGCTACTGTATATAACTGCTGGTCTTTGAATCCAAGACAAACGCAAGTTACAGGAGGATAAAAACACCTAGATTATGATGTTAAGAATCTGATGACCCGAAATGAAAATGCCTGTGATGATCTCTGATACTTGTCAGGGAGAAGTTGGTGAGGGGAGAAATCAATGCTGAATGGGTCTGTCCCTCCCTCCCCGGGTTCAACCGTTTGACTCCATTGACGCTTTTCTTTTCATTTGTTTTATGTTCAAACTGAGGAAATTGCATGTGCATTTCTGATTTTTGTTTTAATTTGAATGGACATCAGGAGTCGGTAGAAATCAGCAGGTGCTGCTCTGACTGGATTCTTGTTTATAAACAAGAACATTTTTTTATTTTAGTTCATTTCCATGTTCCTTGAGGCATGTTCAAATGATTTTAAAATTAAAATGTTTAAATTCAATTTATAATATATTTGTTTCTTTTATATTAATATTTGATATAATAGTATTTTAAGACATTCAACATGTACTTAATTTCATAAGAAGACATCAAAAAGAAAATCATTAGAACACACATCAATTTCTAAAAGACGATGAATAATCAGATCTACATAACCATACATTTCATCTGCATGATTGTTTATGTTGTCTTTGATATTGCTTGTCATTTTTAATCTAGCCTAGGGGTTTGACCTAAGAGAACATCCTTAGACAAACTCCTAAATGGTGTATCTAGATATCAACTTGATAGATTAGGAAGACAAAAGGTGAACAAATTTTTAATCACACATTTGACTAGTTCAACTTTGTGCAACACAAATCAGTTCTACATTACAGATTAGATCAAATTCACGTTACTCAGAATTGACCTTCATCATTTTCTATGTCAAATTAGAATTTAGGATAGTCATCAAATTGTAGCCTTTAATTTTTTGGAGGTGGTGACTTAGTTTACAACATCATCAATTTTAGAGCTAAGAACTTTTATCCCTTACATTTAATTTTTTGAATTTATTGTAATTATTTATTTTTACTTTGATTAATTTAGTTTGATTTAAGCATAATCAATTGCATTTATTTAAGTAGCCCAGATTATTTATAAAAGAAAAATATTTAAATCATTTAACTTTGTGATTCGATATCAATTAGGATATTTAAGAAATTTATTTAAAAATAACAAGAGCTATCATTCTTGAAGTGATTAGTACTAAATTTTCTACACTAGTATAATAGATGATATCTCTTGGAGTTTTTCAAATAGATATATCTAAACCATCTAGGCCATTTTATTATCTTTTTGTAGAGAAATAAATTATCCAAGATAACAAATTAACTAAAGCAATCCATATGATAATGAGCCTACATAAAGGAGTCGAGTCTATACAAGTACTGAAAATATGTTTAAATTGACAAAAAGGGGAAAATATTTTTAGTTGTGAGTGTGTAATGGAACAACTTGCACAATAGAAGAATATGCTACAAATATTTGATAATTGTTAGTATAGGATTTTTATTTTCCTTATGTTAGGGGTATTTCTTTTTTCCTACACATTATTTAAGCTTGCTTAGGTTTATTAGGTGTGGTTAATATGAGGACACATGGCGAAATACATCGACTACATGTGTCACTCTCTCTACCACACATGGGTAGTTCAAGTACACACCCTCTTTTGGATTGTTGTGCTACCTCTTGACATAACCATTATTTTGTCCTTACCTGAGTAGGTTATGGGGTAGTTGGGTTTCTAACCCTCTTTTGTTTTATTGTGCCACCTCTCATAACCTCTCATTTTTCTTCACCTAAGGAGGTTATGCTACATGTTTTGGCATTTACCAAGTAGGTAAAACCTCCCACCTTTTATGAGTAGTGGGAGTTAATGCACCACTTGGATGCATATGCCCT